>CM068374.1:300870474-301147974 GCA_034769895.1 Magicicada septendecula | reverse complement strand
ATACGTCTAGAAGCGCATTTATTAGACTTATAAAGACTGATACCTCGGGCCGCTCAACGGTTTGAAGAGCTTCCGTCTGAGGAAGGAGTTGTAGGAAGCGGTTGACTCAAATTCAATTCGAGGTCTCTAAACCCGCATGTATTGGATGGTCGTTATCTGAGAGGGTCTCTCTCTCTCTCTCTCTCATACTCTTGCGCGCGCACTCTCTCTGCCTCTGTCTATTTGTCTGTCTGTCTATCTGTCTCTGTCTCTCTCCCCCTCTCCCCCTCTCTCTCTTTCTCTCTCTAATTTCTTCCTCTAACCTAAAATGTAGTATTGTCTTTAAATTTCTCTTGTTTTTACTTCTACGTATATTTTCCTTTTGTTTTAGGTGTTTCTTCGATTCCCATTTTACTTCTACTGATTATAATTAATAATTTTACTATTACATTATTTTTAATTAATATATTTGAAATGTATATTTACTTTATTTCAAAATGTTTTTCCCTTGTTTGGAACATGTTTCGGGACACTTTGTGTTCCCATCCTCACCCTACCTAATTTTGAATCTTGTGGAGTACTTGTGTGTTGATTGGTTGTTGTTATGGTTTCCTGTTGGCCTTTGGCATTTTAAATTGGTATTATTGTGTGTGATTGTAGTGTATATATTAGTATTTTGTGTATTTTCGTTGCTGAGTGCTTTGAAAATTGTGTCATGTTTTGTATTGATTTGTATTTTGTATTTTGTGTATGTATATTTGTAAATTTTTCCAAATGTTCATTAATTAATATAAAATGTTAATTATGTTAATTATTATAAAATATGAAGATAATAAGGCATTAAGGTCTTTGTCCCTCAGACCCTGTTGTATGTGTTTACCTGAGGGATAAATCGACAACTGGTTTTCGTTTTAAAGTGTCGGAAAGCTTCTGTGTACTTAATATTTTCTCCAGTAGCTTCCCGTGATTGTGTGTGGTCACATGTCTGTTAGGGCCACTGATGTTAACATTTTCGTGTAGGATTTACATGTCTTTTTAGTGCAGACTCAACGTTATATATTACCCATCAGCTTTTATTTTAGAGACTTGGTCCGTCTATCAAGTAGAACGCACTGTTCTCCTCTCTGTACACGAGGCCTTCGTAGCAACAATATACCAAGGCTGAATCGCACAATAAAACTTTGTCACGAACCAAGTTAATCCTTATATAAGACCCATTCCTAAAATATAAAACACGTAATCTTCCATAGATTTATAGGGAAACACTATAACCTATACAGAAGTTTGAAAATCAAATTTGAGAACGGCTCTTTGCAAACAGGAAAACTCATAAAAATCGTTTCCAAATATTTTTTAGCTTTTTCAGTTTAAATATTATTTTAACTCTGCATCTGCTTGGTTATATTAGCGGCGTCGAATTCGTGCCGATCCGCAGGAGCCACCGGCTCGCCTACCGGTTACCGCAGTTACCCTCTCACCTGAATTTTCGTATCTCATATACAGTGGCTGCATTAGACTAAGTTATTGACTGCATAACACGTATTCAAACAATTAGCCTATGTCTGCAATATAGGTATTGTTTGTTAGTTGGATATGTACGTCTGTGGAATGAAGAAAATTATTAATATTTTAATTTTTTTACAGATTGTCCAACGTTGATTACGATAAAACTGGGCAAACCCATCCAATTTTTACATGTTTAACTTTAGAATAATTATTACGAATAATCAACATTGAAACTTAAACTATGCCCTGAACTAATGCGCACGTAAGTTTGGTTCCCCACTAGCTTCTCGTATTTAGCTGTTAATCTTGCCTACAAGTACTGAATATTACAATACCAGATGCCTCGATAACCGAGACTGATCCCCTGAATATGCAATCGTCTCTTAATTTGACGAAAGTTGTCCGTGGGCGGAGATGAGTGCATATGACAACGTTTAACAGCTCTCACAAACATGTCTAAGTATACAACATCCTTAGTTAAACATTAATAATATTGTTACAACGGTCTCACTGATCGTCGTATGATACTGTGGAAACAGAATACAGACACCAATAAGATCACTAATTACCAGCTTTAATGAGTCACAAATAACAATTTAAAAGCAACAAGATACTCTCATATAGTAATGCAAGTTAAATTTGTTCATACGCAATAATTACGCAATAATAATGTCAACAAATAGACTTCCACACTAATTTTAACAAAACAATCTCAACCACTTGATGAATCGTCCAACGTAAACTGACTTCTAAACGACAGGTGTCGTCTATATGTATCCTGCAAGTATTCCAGAACAATGTTCAATAATATGCGTCCTTAACAAGCACTCGAAAATTGTAGGGGGTACTTCTGTGCGGCTTTGACAGAAACACGCACCTGCTTGGCTAGTCGAGAAACGTGTAGAAGGACGCTCTCGCCTTTTCGAGAGGGTTCCATCATTACAATATTTATAATCCTTCTCCTCCTTCTCCTTCTCCTTCTGTACTCACTTGGGCTGCACAAGGGGCTGAGCCTACTGGATCCTGATGTCAACAAAATTGTGCCCAGCCTTCTGACGTACTCCTCAAAAGCATTTCCCCATTTCTTCCTCTCCATTACCTCTCGTTATTTATTCATTCGCCGTACGTAACCTGTTTCCTTTTAATTCTGTCGCATTGTTCCCAATACAGTTGTAGCTTCTTGTGCAATACTGTTGTATACAGCTGTAGCTTTGTTTCCTTCTCACTTAAGTGCTCTTTAAAATCTTCGTCAGATTTTTACAACTATTTTTTTATAACACTTTTTTTACAACTTTCTATGTCTTATCTGACATGATATTCACAGAAGAACCTGCGTATTCAGAAGATAGGGTTATGTGAAATACAAGCTGGTAGTTGATACTAAATATAATAATAATAATCAACTAACAAAATAAAATAAATGTAGTTAAATAATATTTTAACAATAAAAATAAATATATTATGCTATTGTTTAACGTAATTATTAATAGTAGTTTTTGTTTGAATATTGATGTACTTTGCTTCCAATTATCTTCAATAATAAATATTTAATATTCAAATATATTTCATAATAAAATATAATAATATTCAAACGACGACAATGTCGTTTGCTAAAAGTGAACGTAAAAGTTAATGACCAAATATGACTTAATGAAATGAGAATACAGAGTGAGTACAATGAAGTCTATTATTCCAATGTAAATAATATTCATAATTTAATACGTATTAAAATGGAACTGTGTAACGTTAACACACACACACACACACACACACACACACACACACACACACACACACACACACACACACACACACACACACACACACACACACACACACACACACACACACACACACACACACACACACACACACACACACACACACACACACACACACACACACACACACACACACACACACACACACACACACACACACACACACACACATGTATGTATATAAATTATAGTATATTTTAAATATGTATATGCACCAAAGTGTGTAGGACGCACAAATTGTTAAATGTAATTTGTGAAATCTAAGCTTTTCCTTATATTCTTGAAATTGTTTAAGCTGCCTAATATTTTCTAGTAAACATGTTTTATTACGCACCATTATGTACAGTTATACGGACGTACATTATGTTAATGTAAAGTATATCATTACTGGTTACCTTGATATAAATATTTGTAGGTGGTCAGTTTCAATAATAGGAAATCTAGATTCAAAGCAGAATCAGCAACACTGTACAATTTAAATTCTTGACATATCATGAAATTTGCTTGTATCGAATAAATAATACTGAATGTTTTTAATTACCGTCAAATACGGAGATACGGGAAAACATGCGTATAACATCTGTCTTTAAAATAGTCGACTATCTGTTCTGTTGTATTGTATTGTAACTCTATTGTATTCAATCTTCAAGTTATGAATGAAAGTATTTTATAGAAAGTTCTCTGTAGGCTTCTTGTCCGCTTTCAACTCTGTCCTTTAAAATATCGACCTCAAAAGCATTGAAAGGCGTTTGCTTTATTAGTTGTGAATAAAACTTGTTTGTTCTGGAAGTTATTGGATTAGAAACTCATAATTCCTCAATGTAAAGGTGAATTATGTTTATACTGCAAAAGCAGTAACTATTTCAGACAGTTTCAAAGTTCTGTAACCGAGCTGCGGTCGTAGTGCTGGCAACTGATTGGGAATTTGCGGAATGTTGGAGAGTTTCGCGAGGAATCAAAATTTCGAACTAGCTGGTCGTTCGTTGCACCCAATTAAAACATTTTCAGCGTTCAACATAAATTAGGCATAAGAAAGGAGCAAAACGTTTACAAGTTTTTAAACTCTTGAATTATAAAGAACTTCTTGGAAACCGGTAGGCTACAAAATTTAATGTAAGCATGGGACAAACGTTATACAAGTTTATCGAATCGTACATTATGAAGCACTTTCTTATTCAGGGAATGGTTATTTATAATTACTTATTTATATATTCTACTTTAAATGTTTCAGATGCTGGAGTTTTGCTGAATATTGAGTATGAATTTGATGCTCAACTCATGAATTATTTCCGGCACAAAGTTAACTCTCACTGGCTTATAAAATAAGTAATGGTGACATCTAAGTGATCTTGATATGATTATTATTGTAACTCGTTTTCTAAATTTTGTTACTAACTCGGTTTTACATATACAGTGGAGAGAAATTAGATATAAAGTATAATATATTACTTGAGCGTAAGTACGAAAACATTATTACCTTAAATACTATTGCATTACGTTATAATCGTCATGTCTACTCAAAGGGTGTACATTTTATTTTTAAAGAAACACCAAAACCTTTTTTATATTAAAAGTATTTTTAAAATATTAATTCGATGGATTATTTATAAAATATTATAAGTTGATGGATTTGGATAATTAAAGATAAATTATAAAGATAATAACGTTTTAAATACAATTATTGTTAATTACTTATGGCGGAACAAAAATATGGGCGACATACTAATCAGATTGTTGAATTCTTTAGAAAAGAAACAGAACTGTGACATACGATTTTGTGTATGGAATGTTTGGGTTGCTTATTAATCCTTACTAACTCTTTGCTTGAATATGCCTTTAAACGGATTTTCTGAGAAAATCCACGAGTTATCAAACTAATAATTCTTTAATTTATTAATAACCATTTAGTTACTGAATACTATATACTACTATACTACTATTACTACATATACAATTATTATTATCTACTATTATTATACTATATACTATTTCAGTTAATAATCACATAAAAGTCAATAATTTTAATGATGATTACAATATTAATGTACAAAATGAGTGTTTTCTGTTGCTTGATCTTACAAATTCATGTTCTAATTAAGTATCTTTTATTGTTTAGGCGTATAACATGCGTGTCGGTGGGTAAAGGCTGCCAGATTTTCCACACTCGGATGCTGTACCACAACGTTTTGGCCGATGCAAGATATTAATAAATTTTGTTAGGATGGGATTAGGCTTCATGAGGACTAGCCTTAATAAATCGTTTTTCCGAATTCTCGGCATCGTAGGTTATTTCCTCATTGTAGTCGCACTTGAACACATTCGCGTATTTCAAAGCTGCATTTATTTTTACCTGGGTTACATTATTGTCTTGACTGGTATAAGAAATACACAGTACTCACGTGTAGGTCACACATTGTTCTTCTCCTCCCGACGTCGTACCGGACGATGTCATTACAGATCTGTATAGGTGTCCTCAAAACTAACAATACATTTTATATGCGTGTGTGTGCTATACATTTCTGATTTTCGCTTTAAGATCCGTACTCATACACCTAACAACGTCGAGTGAAAGGTAACGAAAGAATTCGTTCTCTTAGTGTACACGTAAATAGTAAAGAGCGCCACTGAACGAATTGTTCAGCTTCATCAAGGTCGGTACATCAAAGGAATTTCGTTTGCAGATTGCTGGTAGTCAATAAGTATCACAAAAAACATTTAACTACCTTCTTCTTCTTCTTCTTCTTCTTCTTCTTCTTCTTCTTCTTCTTCTTCTTCTTCTTCTTCTTCTTCTTCTCCTTCTCCTTCTCCTTCTCCTTCTCTTCTCCTTCTCCTTCTCCTTCTCCTCCTCCTCCTCCTCCTCCCCCTCCCCTCCCCTCCCCCTCCCCTACCCCTCCTCCGCCTCCTCCTCCTCCTCCTCCTCCTCCTCCTCCTCCTCCTCCTCCTTCTTCTTCTTCTTCTTCTTCTTCTTCTTCTTCTTCTTCTTCTTCTTCTTCTTCTTCTTCTTCTTCTTCTTCTTCTTCCATCCTGGAATAGATGTAGACAAAAGCGTCTTTCCCGTTTCAAAAACCTTGTGAAGACTACACTGAGAATTTAGATTGTTATTACTTACAAAAATTTTTTTATTATTTATTCCAGCTGTACAATGTTTACACATTTGGTGGAACGAAAGACTACAGAAGTGTTTGAATTCTCATCTTCCACTGCTGCTTATCCATCCAAAGATCTTCATCAATCTTTCGTTCCCTCAATATAGTCTGAATTTCTTCTATCCAGGTGATAGGTGGTCTTCCTCTTTTCCTTCTTCCTGGTGGAGTCCATTCCATAACTCTCCTTGGCAATCTTTCCTGTGCCATTCTTTTCGTGTGTCCATAGGTTTGTAATTTTTTTGTTTGGATAAAATCAACAATTGAATTTTTCACATTCATTCTGTTCTTAATAACTTCACTTCTAATTTTCTCACGTATGGGTACTCCTTGCCGAACTTCTCCAAAAGCCCATCTCTGCTGTCAGTAATTTTGTCCTTGTTTGTTTATTTAGTCCAAACTTCTGAGCCATAAGTCATGATACTTCTAACAATTAGTTTCTGCTGTAATTTGCTTATCCCACAGGATTCCATTTAATGTAGATATAGCCATATTTTCCAAATACAAATACAAATATTTTACGTTGAATTAAAAATCACACCATTGTTTTTGAGGCTTCCAAATTACGACTAATTTGGGGAGCATACAACTATGCAGCCTTTGGTATAGAGCGCGCTTTCATGTCAAGAACATGTTTCCACCATCTATTCTTATGCTGATCAACTTTTTAAAACAATGGGGACACCTTATGCTCACTTCATATATCCTAATTGAGAAACTTATTTAATCGCGAGCATTATTTGATCATTCTTAAACACAACATTTCTTCCACAGTGATTGTATTTACATCCGCCTTTCGTTGAGTCCACGACTCTGTAGATACCGGCATAACCTTACAAGATAGAATTTTGGTTTTTGGCATAACTTTATATTTTAATGTTCTTTGAATCGCCCTACAGATGGATCTAAATTTACTCAACTCGTTCTCCACATCTCTGTCTAGACCTCAAACTCTGGAAATCCCATAACTCCACCGAACAGTAGCCTTCTATCACTACTTTCGTCCGAAACTGGATAATAGCCAAGGAATGCCCTCACTTTGATTTTCGGCAGGGAAATTCTCAAGTTATCTTTCTAGCCCATTTGGCGCTGTTTAAACACAGCTCGTCTTAAGTTATCATCTTTTCTTGCAAAACATCTTGATCGTCTTTCAAAAGCATAGTTTTCACAGAAACATACTCATTTAACTTTAAATCCTCATGAAGAACATCTCTCAATTTTTCATCAAATTATATATTACACATTAAATAATATTGACTATAGACTGCAATTTTGACAAACTCTTTGATTCGGTCTGGCTTTTTGTTGACCATGCTAATCGAAGACACTGTACAAGCATAAAGACTTTTAATTACATTTATAAAGATGTTTGGGTAACCTTATTCATCATTATATGCTACAGCTTTCCTTGATTAACTTTCTCAAACGCTTCTCGTAATTCGATGAATGCTAGATGTACCTCGAGGTTAAATGCATTCGTTTCTCTAATTACCTGATTTAATGGAATAACGTCACCAGAGCTATATTTGCTATTTACAACAATATTAGAGGAAGCTTCAGGTATTTTTGTTGACACAAACTGCTTTAATACGTTTGAAGTGTCTACTAAGTTTGTGTAAAGCTCGCCTGTAGCCAAGTATTACAAATTGAACATTAGTCTTTGTGCAGCTTCTATAAACGACATACCTTGTTTTGACAAGTTGGAGCGACATTTGCGATATATAAATCAGTTCATATCAGATCAAAGGGATCAAAATTTGTTCATTTTTACAGAAAACGTCTGTTTGAAATTAAATAATTTTAGACCATATTTTGTTGTCACAATGTTATGACAATGTATATAACAGTATTTGTAAACTATGTTAAATAACAGTTATTGTTTGAAAAAGTAAAATGATAACGTAAAATCTATATCTGTTATTGTCAGTCATCAAAATTAATACGGACATCAAAATTAGTTGAATCTAGAAGTAATTATAAGGAAATCAAAAACATAATAACATATAGTTGGTGTACCAACTGGTACTAGTTATTTTAAAAAGTTAATTATGAAACAGATTTTGTCAACGAATAATATATCAAAATTTGTGCAAATAATGTATAATAGAGTAAAAAAACAATGTATTATGCATAGGATACTAAATAAGAAAACATATTCAAAAACAGAAATTAGTATAATGTAAACGAATTATAAAACACATTACGAGGAAAAAGAAGAACCTAGATTAGAGTTCAACAATTAGATTTATCAATGTGCAAAAGAATGATATTCTAAGAGAAGCTTTTTTGAAAAGGGAACGTCTACCGATAATAGTCTATCAACAGTTTGGAAAAGTGTGCAGCCCTAAATACACAGTTTTGTTGAAAACGAGTACTATAAAACCTAACGAAAGTAGTGAAGTAGATGTTTTGGAAAAAGAACCTGGCATTATAGGTAAAAAACCATCATGAAGTAGACAAGACTTATTAAATTTAAACTCCTTGACTACACCAGCAGACAAAGTCATATCCACTTTAGACAACAAGCTAAACAGCATGCGCGAACTTATAACCCTATCAACGAAGCACAGAATATTAAAGGTGGCCAATCAGTGAAACTCGCGGGCATTAACTTTGTAAAGCACAAATTAAAATAGTGCATTTAAAGAATATAACAGAAAAAGTATAACAGATTAAGTAAGCATAATGCCACGAACAATGACATTTTGAATTACAGGATTTTGTTGTCCATAACATGTTCGAGTGTTACTCAGAACTAACAAACCTATTCCGACGAAGAACGCAAGTATTTTAGATACAAATTTTTAGAATTTTTATTTTACTGTCTGAGTAAACTTTGCAAATGAGCAAAAGCTTGCAAATGAGCTAAAGCTATCTAAGGGCAAAATTCTAAAAATTTTGTCTAAAATACTTGCGTTTCGCGTCGGGATTGAGTTTGTAAGTCTTACTCAGATTTAATTTAATTTTATTAGAAACCAACATTGGCTAGGCACACTATCCAATGTCAATTTTATAATCAAGATAAGTTCAACAATTTTGAATATTATAAACTAAAGACGTAGTTGAATAGACGCTAGAAGACTTGTTGAAATGCAAGAGACAGAAACTCTGCTAGAACAAATATGTATTTTGCTTAGTAAAAAGTTTCATTTTTACATTTATTGTTGTGTTACCTTAATTTAAAAAAACTTGAAAGAATTATTATTATTATTATCTTGGTGTTACAAACAAGAAATCTTCCTCCTCGCACTGAGATTAAGAAATCTTTCTTCACATTACAAGTAATGTTATAATTTAAATGAGCATTATTTTAATGAATAGAAGGCTTTTGTGTGAATTGATGTGAACTCAATAATTATAATTATAATTATAATAGTAACTATTATTTTCATTTTTTTAAATAAAGGAAATGAAACAACACAGAACGCGATAAATATGAATACTTTCTCATATGGTTATTTCTTATGTAATATATTTTGTAACATCTGTGAACACGTGTAGTCTACGCAAGAGAGATAAGCAATAAAAATTCATTAACAGAATAAACAGTATAACAGTCAGTGGCGAAGCGTCAGGGGTGACAGGGTAGACAGTGTCTCCCCAAATAATTTATTCATAAAGAAATTAACTTTTATTTATGAATTAAGATGCGTAAGATACTCAGAAAGGGTATACAACTAATTTATGAAGTTAAATATTACGCGACATGATGCGACCGCGTGATCCTTGGAACCTTGCTGTGGGATGCAACTGTACGCGGAGTATCAGGAATGTCTTTTCAACATTACATTCAACTGTACGTTACGTGGAATGTCTTTTCAACAAGGCTGGAGGTGAGGAGGGCTTTGGTGAACGACAACGGGAAGGGACCTGCGAGCGCACCATAATCATATGTCCAGTACATCACGTCAAAAGACACGTCTCCCCTGACTGAATAGTACAGCATTTTCGCCTGCCTCTGTTTGTTTCATTATGCGCGCGTAGTGAATATTTGTTTTTGTTGAGTTTACAAATTATTTTTAATTTTGTATATAGTGGTATAGACTTAGAAGTGTGTGATCATTTACGTACTAATTATTTATTAATAAATATTTTTAAGTGTCGTCCTTTAAGTGTTTTAAGCATACTGTTTAATTGATTTAATGCAGTAAAATGAATACAGTTATCACCAGTTCTGTCGCAGAAGTATTTGATATGAACTCTGACAACTTTGATTCTCTAGAATTTTTGTTAAAATACGAAATCAGTACGTTACCTTTAGAGAAAATTTTATTGCTAAAGTAAAATATATCGCGGCCGCCTTTAGATTTGTCGCAGAAGGAAGGATTGTCAGAAAATTTCAGAAAGTATGGTATTGTAAATATAGACGGCTCTCTGGTTGTAAGCAAAACAAAACTCTACACTGGTATTATTGTTTGATGTTTAATAGAGAGGTACCATGGAGCAAAGTTGGAGTAGGCACTATAACAAATTTTGAAGCTAAAGCCGCTAAACATGCTGGTACCAAAACTCATATAAAAAATTCTGAGATGTTTCACATGCTAGGACTTAAAAGAATTGAACATTGCTTATCCGAATCAGCTAGAATTCAAGCAGTGCAGCACAATGAAAATGTGGCTCAAAATCGAAGGATAGTAGGCCGTTTGATAGATGTTGTTTGTTATTTAGGGAGGCAAGAGCTTTTAGGGGCCATAAGGAAAATGAGCACTTTCTTAATAAGGGCAATTATTTAGAAACTTTAAATTTACTGGCAATGGAAGAGTCTTTCATGAAGGAACATATATAAACCAGCACTGCATTTAAAACATTTATGAAAATTCAGAATGATTTAATCGAGTCTGTTTCCATCGCTATTAATGAAACAATTCGTGATGAACCAAATACACTGTACTCACCGTCTATGGCTTTTTTTCGTGATGTTTTTTCCAGTTTACATGTTTCAAGGCACTTGCCTCATCATCAGAACTTATGCTAGAATAAAATTCCTATTAGACCACTAGTAAATTTTACCACTGCACCCGGTTACAAAGCAGCTAGAAAATTAGTGAGTATATTAAAACATAATTTACATTTGATTAATAATCGAAGTTTGATTAATAGTTGTGATTTCGTTGAAAAAGTAAAAAACCTGATGATTGAACCCCACTATAAACTTATTTCTTTTGACATTGTGAACTTGTATACAAATGTACCGGTGAGTGAAACCTTACGCCTATTAAGGTCTAACCTTGTTAACACCAATAAACTGGATGCTAATTGCATAAATGAAATATTAGAATTGTTGGAAGTGATTTTGGACCAGAATTATTTCACACATAACAAACAGTTTTTCAGACAGCTGGAGGGGTTAGCTATGGGTTCCCCACTCTCTAGTATTCTAGCGGAGGTATACTTAAATTACTTTGAAAATTCTTTCTTGTTTGCAAACCCTACATATAATTACAATGTGGTGTTCTATGGTAGATATGTCGACGACACTTTTATGGTGTATAAAGGCACAAATCGCCAAATTGACAAGCTCCACAATTACTTGAATGGCATTAACAACAAGATACAGTTTACTTTGGAGAATGAAGTTGGAGGTCGGTTACATTTTCAAGATTTGACAGTAACTAAGAATTTTGTTACTAAAAACTATGTTTTAATATATTTAGGAAGCCCACGATGACTGACGCTGTCATACATGCCTCATCGTTCCACCCCATTTCACAGAAATTAGCTGCATTCCATAGCATGATACATCGCTTGTTGTCTATGCCACTTAGCATCGAGGATTATATCGAAGAGTTAAGTACCATTAAAGTCATTGCGTTTAACAACGGGTACAATGAAAGAATAGTAGATAATATTTTAAAAAAACAAAAGAAAAAGAAGAGTAACACTATTAAAAATGAAACTAAAGATGTAAATAATAGAAATGAGAACCTCGAAACAAAGACACGCAAGTACATTGCGGCACCTTATACGCATTTCATGCCGGGGATTTTAAATTTGGTTAACAAACACGTGGCTTGGGACTACAATAGGATTTATTCCATTTAATTCAAAATTCGTGATGAAATAAACAAGGCTGATTTTGTTTCCGTTCAAGCTGACGAAACAACCGACGTATCTGATAAAGCACAACTGAGTATAATTGTGCGATATGTTCGTGGTTTGAAAACTGAGGAACGCTTTTTAGGCTTTTTTGATGTTTCTTCTAACAAAAGCGCAGAAGGGTTGGCTAATAAAATCATTTCAGTTTTGAAAGAATATAACATTGAAAATAAATTAGTAAGCCAAGCATATGACGGTGCTTCTGTGATGTCTAGTCGTCACGGTGGAGTACAAACCCTTGTTCGTCAACAGTGTCTACAGGCAATATTTGTACATTGCTATGCTCACCAACTTAATTTGGCCTTGTTACACAGTGCAAAAAATATTAAAGAAGTTAAATTGTTTATCTGTAATTTAACTGCATTTCATATTTTCTTCAGTAGATCTGCTGCTATATCTGATTTACTCCGAGAACAAGGGTTTAAACTTCCTCACCCAACATTAACCCGTTGGAATTACCATTCGCGGCCAGTTTCAACAATTAAAGAACATTACAAAGAACTATATCGTGCGGTTTCTCACATTATCGAGTGTGATGACTGGGATCCTGAGTCTGTGAGTGCTGCAATTTGTCTCTTAAATATTTTAAAGTCGACATCTTTCATGTTTTACTTGTGCGTAGGCCAATATGATCGAATTTTTGTATTTACTCAACATCTGTTTAATGTGCTCCAGGCACAATCTAGCAGTAACATAAATCTCTGCATTAATGAAATTAGGACAGTGAAAGAAAATATCCCAGCACTGCATTCAAATAAAGTGCTGCAAAACTGTATGGACGAATGTAGGCGCATGAATGCTGACCCTAATAATGTTTTGCTGGAATCTGTAAATAAAGTGCATAAACGCGTTGCTTATGAAATTCTTCAATCTGTAACAGTGCAACTAGACACCCGATTCGGCGAATTTGAAAATATATTTTTTGTAGATCTTCTAAATGAGAAAACGTTTGTTGAATTTCGGAGGAACTTTCCTCAACTCCAGTTTGACAAGCTGAAATGTTTGTTCCCAAATGTCTTTGACTAGGTAACATTGCGCAATGAATTATTGAACATCTACAACAGTTATGATAAAATGCTTCCGTGTGTTAAACTGCTAGAATATATTGTGGAGAATCAACCCGATAGTGTGTATGAACAAACATTAAAGTTACTGAAATTAGTACTGAGTATTCCAGTTACATCGGCATCAACTGAGCGTTCAATGAGTACACTGAAGAGGATCAAAACATACCTTCGTAATGCCATGAAAAATAAAATATTATCACAATTTTCTACTTTGTCCATTGAAAAAGAATTGACATTTATGTGCACAAAGGATCCAACTTTCAAGGAAAGGGTAATAGATATTTTTGCAAACTTCAAGACGCGGAGTGTGAAACTCATTTACAAAAAATATGAACGATTGTGTAATGCCTACAGTAATCCGGATTTGTCATCATTCAAGAAATGTGAGTAAAATTTATATTTTTTGAACAATATTTTCTAATTAAGATTCATAAACAACACTAATAACAATAATATAGTTTTTTCTTTATATTTAGGCCTAATTATACGTATAATGAAATGCGACAGTCACTTAGCTATTATCTGATAAAGGTAGAGTTATTTCTATTTACCATAGTTTTACTGGTTCATTAAAAATATCAACAATTCTAATAGGAGGGTGCTGTTTACTGGTATTTTTATGTCTACCCAAATTATTTTGTCACGTTTCGCCACTGATAACAGTAAAACTTATTGTGCTCGTAATTATAGCCAAATACAAACAAATACTGGCCAGGATTCAGGTAATCGACGCTAACAAGCTGTGTGTAAATGCAATTCGAGATCGCTTCAGGCTTCGGTGAAGATGTCTACGGCGGTTAATTGTTGTCTCGGTTTAGAGAAACAAACAAGCGACACGATTAATCAATTAATCTAATACAATGGACAGTGGAAGTAGGGAGTCTGCGTCGGAATGGGGTTTCTGAACACACACACACACACACACACACACACACACACAAATTACTCAGTGAAAGAGACAATGAATTAAACCCTCACATTTCAGTGTTTCAATTCCCCTAAGTTTCACACTGCACCTTCTATCACTCCATATTACTTATTTACCACCCGACAATGTTTAAACTATTTTCCTTCTGTCCCTCGTCCTTTTTCTTCATTCCCTCTCTTCTTTTCTTTTCTTTCAGTCCCGTTTCATCTCTTAATTCATTCTCTTTTATCTTCTCCCGTCTCTAATGTTTGTCCTTTGTTCTTCCTTTAAGAGCAGTAACTGTTTCCATTCATTCCTCTCTATATTTCCTGCTCTCCTCGTTCTTAGGTTTTCGTACTTCTTCTTCTTCTCCACTTCAGGCATTAGGTCATAGACCTGTTGCGCCCTCCGGCCGTGATAGAACACACGCCCCACCCCAGCCAGAGAGATATTAGCCAACCTTATTTTTATTTTTTTTTTCGTACTTTCCATAATTATCATTTTGCTGAGAGCCGAAGCTGTGAATTATGACAGTCCGATACTCAATTAACGAGTACTTCCGCCCACGTCTGACTTGCCCTCAGTCGGACGTAAACTCGTAACGAACCCGTTTTATATCTAAGGAACCCCGTTTTATCTAAGTATCCCTTTCATCTAAGGAAATATTACTGGTTAGTTTACAAAAATCTGTAATATTTTAAATACTTACAGTCTACACTACCGATCAATTAAGCTAATAAACAATTTTGTTTTATCCCATACTTTGTTACCGGACCTTAAACAGTATACGGTGACTGACTTTATAGTTTAGTCGAAAAACAACAACTGGAATAATTAATTGTTATTTCTTGTTTCAAAAAACGTCCCAAAGTCTCTTAATTACAAACATTCTTATAGTCAAAACGTAACTCTAAAGTTATGTGATAATTACGTACTAACAAAAAATCAAAGTTAATAAATGCGTAAGGAAATATAATACCGTATGTAAATTTACCAAATGGGAGTTTCCCAATCTCTCTATCCAACTTTATGTAGGCCCTGTTATTCTAATCATAGAAGTATAATATATTATACATCAATGATTCTAACACATTCCAAGTTTGCGATGACAGTCCCTTCTGCGGTGTGCGTCGGTAAGCCAACGTCAGGTGGTAGAAACATCTTCAGTTGATGGTATGTACAAGTGTAGAAGTAACAGGGGATGTCTATTATGGAGGTGGAAAAGCTTGTATATTGACAGCTGCACAAAGAGGTTTCTTTTATGAGGCGGCCACCACCGAGGTACACGAACCAGTGTAGAACCAACCACCGCAAAACGGTCAATGAATTCACTCTGGAGGTAACAGTCATGCATGACCTGGCTGTAAAAGGGACCACTAGGTATTCTCATTGTTATTCCGTCGCATCACCACTGGTCCATTATCTGGAAAATAACTGCTAAGCACCTGGCTTGCTGAGATCCTCACCTCAAGTGACAGTTTATAAGGAACATTCTTATCCTCACTACAAACGCCTTTGCACACCCTAACGCCCTTCAAAGAATTTCGATGTTTGCAGTTATCGGAGGAGTCATTCTGAGCGCTGCTATAACATTCGGGCCTTGAGCAATGTGTCTTCATCAACTCCAACTTCAGCCAAAGGCTGATCGTATAGCGCACTGCAACCGGATAGAATCTTTGTTGGCCGAAAGTGAAGAGTTATCTTTAGCCAAAAAACAGACGAAAATCAGAGTTCCTGATTTTCCAGAACGGCCGAAGTACAGCAATTGACAATTCAAAATAGTCCCGTTTCTAATCTGCTCATGCAGAAAAGAATATTAGGCCTACTCATAAATGCAGTAAGAAACCTTATCAGAGAATTGGGTTTACGGGATTGTAGGAAAAGGAATGTTGGATAACCGAGCCTTTGACAATGACAAGATCTGAAAAAAGTATTGAATAAATAAAGGTATTGAACTACCTTTACTTTTACCTGATCAGTTTATTATACCTGTCAGTAACATTATTTTTTTTTATTGTCAGTTGAATCTCTTGCAAAAATAGTAATCATAATGTCTCTCCTCAGAAAAGTTTACTTAAGAAAAATATAGTTTACAAACACATCGTAAACTTTCATTACAAGTAAAACATTAGTTGATGCTTCACAAAATTGAGTGAGGGTACAATTGTTTTGCCATCAAAACTGAAATACTAAACCGCACCATTAATTTCTTGCAGTACAGGCTGAGTGCACATAGAGGCATAAACATTTGACTAAGAACAAAGATGACAGATCCTACAATAAAGTTTGGATGTTTCAGTAAATCTAGGCCAGAATTACTGGTAAAACGAACTAAACAGGATTTGCAGTGAAATGGAGTCATACTGGCATACAGTTGTCAACGTACAAAATACGCGGTATTTGCGCACCAGTGGATTTTATTCTGTGCCAAGCTCTGGAAGAAACGATCCGTTCCCTGTCGTCCGCATGGATTCCCGCACAATGCCCTTCACGCTTGTCTGACACATGTTTTTCTCTCTGTCCCTCTCTCCCCTTTACTCTTTCCATTCTCCTGTCGTTTTATATCTGCCTCTGTAACGTCAAGGGCTCATACATATTTTGTCTGTTCCTTTTCTCTCTATGTTCCTTCCAATTTATGTCGCTTTAAATTTCCACCTCCATTTGTCGTTTCTTTGTAGTTTGTCTGTTTGCATCACGCACGCAAGGGTGAGCACAAATTATACTGTAAAGAGGTTGGCAAACGTTTCACACTTTTATCCTCTTGCGTAAACAAAGAATGAAGAACATACACCAATGTAACAAAACCCATCGAACGGCATGAATAACGAAGTAGACAAAGCTGTCTTACTTTCTCTGTTAATGTTTCTGGATTTTGTTTTCAAACAGCTTTCAATGTTTTGGATTGATCATACTAATTATGTGTTTTATATGTATTTTATCAAATAATAGTTACTTCTGAAAGTGTATATTGTTTATTATTTACTTACGTTGTAACGTCACAGAACGTTCCATAAAG
Organism: Magicicada septendecula; assembly: GCA_034769895.1. NCBI lineage: Eukaryota > Metazoa > Arthropoda > Insecta > Hemiptera > Cicadidae > Magicicada > Magicicada septendecula. The sequence goes on along the minus strand of CM068374.1, from coordinate 301,130,479 downwards.
GAAATTATTTGCATAGCATTTTATCATAAGAGGAAAGTGAGGTGAGCAGTATCGAACCCAAGTAATCCTAAAAAATTTTGTAATATTGTCTAATAATTAATATCATTAACATGAAAATACGACAAGACTATGACTAAGACACAAACCCCATATATATTATTTAAGTGAAGAACAGTGTAAAACCATAATATACTATAAGAGAGACAAATAATATCAGAAACAACCGAAATGAGGTCATTAATTATTAAGTAATGTAACTCTGAATAGAGTATAAAAAATTATTTATTGTGAATTAATGGACAAGATCCATTATTATACTATGTAATGTAAATAAAATAAATGTATTAAATGATTTGAATACATTATTAGAAAGAATCTAAGTTAAAATAACAAATATATAAATGTTATGACAAAAAATATATGTTTAGGAGCTGAGTCCAATCACTCAGATTTTATGTAAAAATTAATTATTATAGAATTGAGATAAAAACTATATGTAATTGTCAAGTAGACAAAGATGAACAATTTATCACAAATAAAGAAAGCTGTAAAGTGAATAAAAATCAGTTAAAATAGCCAAAAACAGTATTAACTGAAAACATGTAGTAGACCTATAATATTGTAATATTTATGAATTTAATATTGACAAAATGCAACCAAATTGCATTATAAAGTTGAAATACAATATAATGTGACTATACTAATATTATATATATATAATAATAATATTAATAATAATAATAATATTATATAATACTAACTTAAACACTTTAATAGTCGAGTTAGGAAACTATTTACCTATACCATATCTGGCTGAAGCCAAGGACCCATCACAAAAAACAGTCATATTTGACAAAATGATTGCAAAATATTAACAAAAATAAAAGAAAAGAGTACAATCCTATAGTGTACTATAAAAACAAACATACTCAGTTGAAAATAAACTTAATTCTTAAAGAATTTGACTTATGAGAGTGAAATTTGTCACACCAAGAAAATGAATCACTTATGCAAACCAATATGATGCTAAGTAAACTTACAATAAAAATAATATGTATTAGGATAAACCAGGTATCACAAAAGATAGACAATATAATAAACTCTCAGTGTATACTCGAAAAATCCCATATATAATAAGGAAAAAAGACTAATTATTGTATTTTAACAGTGACAACAACTTAGGCCATAGGCATGGACCATGTAAAACTGAACTTATTTATATATTATATGTGTTAAACTTTATTTATTTTGTTATAGAAAGATGATAATATTATGTATTAATGTTGTAGAAGGAACCAAACAACTTCACAACAATTTTATAATCAGAAAATTGAATTTTTATGTAAACATTCCAAGGTAAGAGTTGTATTTTATGTTATTTTATTAGAGTTAATTTATTCAAAACCAATCGTAATTAATATCATTAGATTCAGTTGAAAGCAGAGAATCCAAATATAGTAATGGCATGCAGATTATAAGTAGTTATGTAAAATTGTTTGACAAATACCAGAATAATTTTTGTAATATCCTTAGTGTGAAAAATAAGAAATTTTTGTTCTAAAGCTTCTACGGAAGTCAAATTTGTTCCATGATGTTCCATTTCATTATTCTCGAACGTTCTAGAAGGAATTTTTACACAAATATACCGGAAGTTCATGTCAAAAAGCTAAAACAATGAGCCTTACAGAGTATAAAAGGAAGGCAAAATTCGACCAAAAAACACTTTATGCTTTGAATCCAGAAGAGACACATCACCCACGAAACTGATCATCACACCCGAGGCGAAACCGAAGAACGAGAAGTCGACGTGAGAACGCAGAAAGGCTTTTCCCGTACATTGACAAAAGACTGACTTAACCTCTACAAGAGTATACGCCAATGTGTTGCTGAAATAGAGCAGCAACACGACACATTTACTAGAACGCACGCAGCCAGAATATCAGCGGCCCTGGAAAGGACCAAAATTTTAATAGAGAATCAATTCTGCTGTATTCGCTAAGACAAACTGACTTTGACAAAAATCCCAATAACGTTACGTACACAAAGCCTATTACTCAACAGTGAGAAGAGATCAGCGCTGTGGCGGCTAATTGAGAAACCACGCGGACAGCTGATTTCAGCCGGCAAGATTCAAGCGTAAATTCACTGCTAAACTATTTTACGAAAGTGCGGAGTTTTAAAAAAACCGTATTTTGACTTTTAAATAATATCAGTGCACAAGGAACGTCAACACGAAGAGGCGAGATTGAAAACGTACCCGAGAGAAGTGTCCAGTGCGAGAAATAATTACCCATCGGAACGTGAGTTGTTCAAAGTTAAAGTCATTTTTTACCTGGTAACATTTGTCACACAGTTGTACTACACATGCCACACACCTTCAAATCACTTAATTTTTGTAAAGCATCTTATTGATCTGTCTTGGTAGTTCAAAGGAGTCACGTCCTGAGTATAAAGATTTTTCATACATGAAACTCATGCTTTTCAATTGAGTAAAATAAAATATTTGTTAGCCGATACTTGATTGGAGAAAGAACTCGTCAATAATAATTTAATTTTTTGTAACTCTGCAATTTCATTTAATACGAATGTTAGTCCTTCAGACAATTTTTTAAGATTCATTAAAACATACGTTATTTTTTCAAACTCAAACTGTCTTGTTCACATTTTTTCATAGAATTAAACTAACTGCTAAGAAATCAAAATTTTAATTTTAATAACAATTTCTTGGAACAAAAGATTCCAAGTGGCGCCCACAAACACATAGTAGCTTAAGTTGTTTTGCAGGACGACATCATCGCAGAGGATCCAGTCATCAGTAAGTATCATAAAGTGCGCGGAGTGTAAACGCCCGACAAAACACAACACAAACACGACCCATTTCTTATTATTATAAATTGGCGCCCAACGTGGGGCTCGAAAAAAAAGGAACAAGCCCGGCAACTACCAACAAATCAAGATGCCGCAACCAAAGGGAAAAAAGGTGAAGAAAAATGTGGAACCCGAATTAAGTTTGGAAGACGGAGAGGCAGTACAAGTCGAGGAAATAGAATTAGAACCGCCCACACTAGAAATAGAAAGACCAATACAAACAGGAGATGAATTAGAGGAACAAACGGGAGAAGAACCCATACAAATGGTAGAACAAACACAAAACCCGAACCAGCAAAAATAACAGGGAGCAGCGACATGGAGGTAATAATGATGATGTTCCAAAAATAGAATCGTCCAATGAAAGAACGGAGAAAAAATTTGAGACACTAATAGAATCTCTGAAGGAGGATAATAATAAAAATAGACAGGAAGACAAGGCGGAAATAAAAGGAAGTATAGAATCCCTGAAGGAGGAGAGTAATAAAAATAGACGGGAAGATAAGGAGGAAATAATAGAATCCCTGAATAAAAACAGACGGGAAGATAAGGAGGAGAATAATAAAAACAGACTGGAAGATGAGGAGAAATTAGACAAAATGATAGAATCTTTAGGGGAGTATATAACCGAGAAAATAAATGACAATGGGAAAAAGCTGGAGCTATTTCAGGAGGAGTATAAAAAATGTATAGAGTCCCTGAAAAAAGAAATTAGCATAAATTACGAAACAGTAAACAAAAGGATCGATGATAGTAAAATCGACAGTGACAGGAAGGTCGAGACTATGGAGAAACAGTTAGAAAGATTACAGGAGGGAAATAATACCCGTTTTGAAAATATAGAGGAGCAAAACGTAGAGACCAAACAAGATGTTAGAACCCTCGAAAACAAGGTAAGGCAAAACCAAGACGAAATCATGCAGGAGGTGGGAGAAGTCCGGAAAGACGTTAGCGAGAGAATACAGAGAACGTATGACATAGCTAACAGGCTGGACGAGCAAATAAAAACTAATAGAAATAACATACAGGAAATAGATCAGAGAGAGAAAAACCTGCAGGAAAGATTAGAAGCGCTGAGGGACACACCAATATTGAATATCCATACGTGTCATAGCGAGAACAGGGAAGTAATCAACTTCCAAAACTATCGTCGAAACCCGATGGAATTCTTAGAGAGAATGTAAGAGTTTATTGAAAGAAACAGAGAAACAAGGTGGGACAGAATAAGGGAAATGTTGGACGAAACGTTTCGAAACACGAGGGATAACTGGTGGATAGCAGTACGACCCGAAATCACGAATTTAGTCGAATTTAAACGCCAATTCAAAGAGAAGTATTGGTCGGAAACTGCGCAAAACAAAGTACGAATGGACATATTCTACAGGACATACGACGCGTCCAATGGACAATCCCTAACGTCTTATTTCCTGGAAAAGAGATGTTTGGCACGAAAGTTGATACCGCCGATCCCGGAAGAATGTTTGGTGAGACAGTTAGCTGGACATTATAGCTACGGTATTAAAGATGCCCAATTGTACCAACAGCTCAGTAAAATAACCGATTCAGCTAAGTTATTAGAAAACTGTGAATCCGCTGGAAGGTTCCAGGATTACCAACCCCCCAGTCGTAAAGTAGACTATAATAACAGCAATAACGGACCAAACCGGAATGGAGGTGGAAACGGTAATAACTTTAACCCGAATAGCCAGAACAATAGCAACCCACCAAGTAGCCGAAATAATAACAATCAAGGTCCAAATAACCGCAACTATCCGGGACCAAACCGAAATAATTACCCCGAAAATAATTACAGTAGGAACTATAATCAGGGAAATAGTTATCGCGGCAATAACTATAGGGGAATAATTATGGTCAGCGTAATAATTATCGAAACGGAGGTAATCAAGGAGGAGGTGATAGGAGAAATCAGGAGTATAGACCCCAGGTAAACTATACAATGGCCAATAGTCAACGGCCATATCCACCCAATTTACCGACTTACATGTATTACCCACAACAGACGCAAGGTAACCAGAGTAATACAACGAATAGCCAACCTATTAGTGGTAACTCCGAGGTCAGGCAGGAACCACAGGCAAGTCAGCAACCCAATGTTCCGGGAGACCGGGCCAATGAGACAGGGGCTCATTTAAACTAAACGCGGCAGTGAAAAAAGAAAACGGCCCTTCACTGAACCAATATTATGGGGTGACTGAATACAAAAATAGACGGGACAAAGACAGGACAATGACACTAAGAACGAATAATTATCTTAGAGATATTAGGGAGGAATTATTAGAAGAGAGTGACAATATAGTTAAAAATCATAATAAAGGGAATAATGGTATAGTACAAATCAAGGCAAATATCAATGGTATAGATGCAACATTACTCATTGACACAGGATCAAACGTATCGCTCATAGATAGTGTGGAGTTGGAGAGAATTAAACAAAACAGTAATTTACCCATACCCACTCTGCCTATAAATAACATTATTCTAGTCGGAGCGACGGGGAGGCAGAATAAATCGATAAAGAAACAGGTATCATTAAAGATGACTAGAAATAATGGTATAACGTTACCAATAGGATTATTAGTGGCGAATAATTTACCCATGAGTATCCTAATAGGCTGCGATATACTTAGGCCATATAATGCAATAATAGATTTAGAAGGTAAGATTATAACGTTAAAAACAAATGAGGGAATTTGGATCAATAATTTAATTGATACCCTAGGAGATAGTACAAACAACGCACCTTACCAAGCGATAGTGAACCATTATTATTGTGCCGATCGACCACTAAACATGCCCTTATATCAGGAGGAAAACCCAGAGTTGTGGTTAGAAAAATTAGAAGAAATAAGGGATTTCCAAAGGACGAAAGCAAGGGGTCAGATCAGCGAAGCACAGGCGGAACAATTGGTTACGGTATATAATAATTACAAACATATATTCTCAAACGCTCCAGGTAAAGCCAGAGATTATCAATGCACCATAAAATTTAAAACACCGGTAGAATTTAACAGAAAATCATATCCGATCGCCTACTCGCTAAAGAACGAAGTTAGGGAGGAATTGAACAGGATGATAGAGGACGACATAATTGAGTATAGTCATTCGCCCTTTACCAGCCCAATCATAGCTGTGCCGAAAAAGAATGGACAGGTGCGTATATGTCTCGATGCTAGGGAGATTAACAAGATGATTGTTAACGACCGCACATCCCCTGGGGAGATAGAAGAAATACTAACAAAGTTTCACGGGACAAAGTATATAAGTTCATGGGATACAGTATGCGGCTACTGGCAGGTAGAACTCCACCCCGATAGTAGGAAATATATGGCATTCATAGTCGAAGGCAGAAACTATCAGTTTAAACGATTACCCTTTGGTTTGATAAATTCTGTGGCGGTGTTTGTAAAGATAATGGACAGAATATTGGGGCAGGAAGTGCTGAAATTTACGACAGTATATGTCGACGATTTACTGGTAACTTCAGCGAATTGGGATGACCATTGTAATAGGGTTGAACAGGTGTTAGAGAAGCTATCCGAGAATAATATTACCCTCAAATTAGACAAATCCCAATTTATTGCAAATGAGGTGAAATTTTTGGGTTTTAATCTAACCGAGCAAGGGATTACTCCATCCAAAGAGAAAGTAGAGGCTATACAGAAGTTCCCCACCCCAAAAAACAGGAAACAGCTTCAATCATTTTTAGGAAGCTGTAACTATTACAGGAAGTTTCGGTCCAATTATTCAGAACTAACTGCCAGGTTCCAAAAGCAGTTATCAGCTAAAGACAAATGGACTTGGGGACCAGAGCAAGATGGAGTGCTCAATCTAATAAAGGAAAAATTTTTAGAAGCAGTAATATTACACCACCCCGACTTTACAAAACCATTTTATCTAAATTACGATGCCAGTAACGTAAGTTTAGGTGCAGCCTTATATCAGGAAGATCAGTATGGAAACCATTTAGTAATTAGTTTCGCCAGCCGCGTGCTGAACAGTGTAACGAGAACCTTTTTGGGGGGTATTTTTATTGGTAAATGTTCCCCGTAGTATCGTCCTTCTAACAGATACGAAAAGCCCCACTGTTGTGAGCGTCACTTTGTAACTATATCTTTACGTGGGTTTTGTAATAATTAATGGTTAGTGTTATTTGTGTGTAGCAAGTTGAATTGTACCTTCTCTTACCAATACGGGTAAACCGTATCTCTCACCGTTTGGTTTGAATATTGCCGCCTCGCCACCTGATTGGCGCACGCCTTTCTGCAGTGTCGACTCGGCTAACGTCTTGGTTCGAGGTTTCCACTTCAATAAATTCTTATTTATTATCTTAATTTACTCGAATCAAACATACAGTGTTGCAGAATGAGAATATTTATTAACACTTTAGTAGGTTTCAATTATTTTATAGTACATTAATTTTATTTTTTGCACCGGCTATTACACTTGTTCAGTTGGTATGCTCAGCTCCAACGTTTTGTACACAAACCGTCTTAACGGTTACGTTAGTTTACAATTAAAATGTTTTTACTCAGGGGTGTTAATAAGTCCTTTTGGCTACAGAAATATTTGACTACGGCTAAAACACACAAATTTATAACAATCCTTAATACTAGGTACACAAAAAAATTAATATCTTAACACATTCAAGTAAGTAATTATCAATGAGATTTAGTAAAAAATTTTGGTTAGGCTTTGTCTATTAGAAATGTTTGTTAACTATTTATTATATTTTGATTTTAATAATTATCAACTGATTATAGTTCAAATAGTGATATTACCAATGCCTTCAGTTCTAAATCAGAATAGTGATCAGTGAAGTGAGATTGTTGTTTATTATTTTGATCAAAAAATTTTGAATTCGTTTAATGGGATTATTGTTTATACTCATCAATTTTCCGATGAAGCTTCCGCGATGCCGTCTTCTTGTTCCGGATGGATCCAGTCGTCTTCTTTTCTTCGGGATCTCATTTATCTCGTCCAGACGGCTTTTCTCGTAGACTTCGGCCTCGTGCTCCTTCTGCGATCGTCCGTCTTCTTGAGTTGATGTAGGTCCTTATGATCTTCCTTCGGGAATAGTCGTCATCTATTCTTCGCGGCGTCTTCTTGGCTTCCTTGGGTAATTACGGTGTGTGGATAAATTTAATAAACAATATATTATCCAGGATTCCCTGGGCTGCTATCATGATCTTCCTTTCCTCTGATTTTGGTTAAAATTCACTTATTTAGAATTAAATTTTGTGGTGAGAGCTACTCAATCCGCTCTCGGCGTCGGTCAATAATGGACTATCGAAAATCTAACGGTTTTTGGCAATAAATTTCGGTTGCTATGGTTACCTAATAAATTATGCTAATTCTCATTGGTCATTAATTTAAGTCATTGTTATGTTTTAACGTCTTATTTTAGTCTAATTTTACAAAATATCTTGAAATGAAGATTTATATCTTATGTTACTAGCTAGGTTTATTACATGAATACAATAGTTCATAATTTTTCATAAGGGTCATTTTGATATCCCTCATGGTCACTTTTGAGTAGCTAATTACATTTTTATTATTTTTCATATTTATAATTTACATATATTTTATTCAAAATAGGCTGTTATTCATACCTTTTGGTATGAGGAATACTCACTTAATTTGTTTAAACATTTGGTATACTCTGCTTTAATATTGGACTATTATTTGTTCTCAAATCTACTAAATTCTTATTTAACAGTTAGGCCTAGAGCCTAGATTTTACTCTACTACTATCTAACATTTCTTAGTAACTTATTACCTTTACATTTGGTATTTTTAACACGATTTTTTAAACAAAACAAGCAATAAACATCGGTGTTCCTAACTCCACCTCTTATTATAGTAATAAACATTTTTTTTATAGGTTCAAGTCTGAAATAACTTCTAACTACCTTCCTGCTTCCTTCTACTATCTGGTTCAATTAACAATTCATTACATTATATTGGTTCTTTTAAAACAGTAACAACATCCTTATTATACTAATATTAATTTATACTTTACACAATATATACTATTCCTCTATTCCTTCACTAGAAAAAATCTCTATCGTTCTTGTCTGTCCTTCATTCCAATGCCTTAAATTCTATTTTATCCTATAATCCTTATTACCTATGGCTTACTTTAATTACCTCATAATAAGTTCCTCTTACTTACTAATACAAAGTTTATCATTGGTTTTCCTGTTATTCTAACACAGTTCACTAATTAGAATACCTTTGAAGTTCACCAATTACACTTTTTCCTTCCTTGAAGGTTTTTGACTTTTACACTTTCACTTACAATGTGCAACATGCTCTCACTACATGTTACCACTTTATTTTAATATTCTCCTCCTTCCACTCACTTAATTATTCACTGGGTTGTTTTTGATGTTAGTATCATCATGGGGTTTACTGATTACAATGGTTAATTTTATTTTCCCTTCACAAATGATCACTTTTTTGGGTAATTAATTGTGGCCTTGATTTGCCTTAGGGTATGTTTACTAATTTTGATTATATTCATCACTATTTATTAGGGTGTGTGGATTATTAATTCCCTAACTTATATTTATAAACACATTCCTTTATCAATAAAATATACATGACATTATTATTTTTCATTAACATTATTACCCTAGGTAAATCTCATCCATACTCTAATTACATCAGTTCATTTGTTAACCTACAGAATAATGTTCATTATTCGGGATTTACAATATTCATTCTTGATGTCTTGGTTACATTTAGGTCTTAGCTTCTTCTTCATTGTTCCGTGGTTCCTTTTGTATTTATCCGATCTATTGTGTCAGGTCATTGTTAGTTTATCAGTCATTGTTCATTTGGGTTATTGGGTTATTGATCTCTGAGTTTATAAGTTTTTGCTTCTTATTCTTGTCTTCAGCTTTTTATTTTTATAGTTAAATATCATTGGATCTTCACTACCTTATGTCATGTTACAACAGTTGCGAACGAAACTACAATACCACTGAAAAAGAATTGTTGAGTGTAGTTTTCGCATGCGGTAAATTTCGAACGTATATATTAGGGTACCCCATCACGGTTAGGAGTGACCACAAATCAATATCATTTTTAAAGCATTGTAAGCTAAACCACGGAAGGCTGACGTGATGGGTTTTGGCCCTGCAAGAATATAATATCACGTGGGAATATATACCCGGCAAACAAAACATAGCAGCCGACGTCCTATCCCGCATCAATATACAAGACCAAACCTTTGACGGCGAAAAGGAACAAATAGCGAAGGTAAATATTTTAAACGATGTAAAGGCACAACAAGAGGCCGACCCAAAATTAGGAAATATTAGAAAAAGGGTACTGGAAGGCGATGAAATTATAAATAAATATTACTGTATACACAACGAGACTTTGTTTATAAGGAATACCCCACACCGAGAGAATTGGAAGTTAGTAATTCCACCAGGGATAGAGAGACCACTAATAATCGACTATCACGATAGGTACGGACACATGGATGCCCTCAAGGTAAGGATGGCATTGGAAGAGCAAACATACATCAAAGGGATGAATAAAAAAGTGCAACAGGCGATACAGTCATGCGATATTTGTCAGAAGGTAAAATGTAATAACGAGAGAAAGGAAGGGGTCATGATACCCATAACATCCACCGAAAAATTGGAAAAGGTATTTCTCGATATCTGTGGACCATTTCCACGCAGCGGTGGAAGACACAGATATAAATTCATAATAATTATCTTTGACCATTTCAGCAAATATACTAAGCTTTATCCAATAATTAGGGCTACGACCAGGAAAATTATAGACATCATAATAGAACGGTATATAATGGAGGTAGGCAGACCGTATTCTATAATTACAGACCACGGTACCCAGTTTAAGGGAAAATTATGGAAAGAAAACCTTAGAGAACACGGGATAAAAACGTATAAGACATCCGTATATCACCCGGATAGTAACCCAGCCGAGAGAGTTTTGAGGGAAGTAGGACGGTTGTTGAGAACATGCTGCCATAACGAACAGAAGAGATGGCATGAATACTTAGCGTCAACCGAGGATTTTCTCAATTTCTCATATCACAACACCATACACAGTTATGTTCGAAAGACCCCCACCACGAGAGATAAAAGAGATTATTAGTTTTCCCGACGAACCCGAATACCAATTTGAAGGAACCAAATTTTATAACAAGGTGTTAGAAAAAACGGAACAGCAACGGAAGAAATATATTCAATCCCAGCCGAAGGCAATTAAGTATAAGGTAGGAGAAAAGGTGTTAGTCAGAAATAGAGAATTGCCCAGTGCTATACAAGGCATAACGAGAAAGTTGTTACTTTTATATACAGAACCTTTTACAATCACAAAAGACAATGAAAACAATACATACGAGGTAACAGACACTGTTAGTAACAAAGTAAAGGGTACTTATAACCAAAGGTCATTGAAAAAGTACCATAAATAAAAACACAAATCAAACCAAGCGTCGTTGAGAAAGTACCATGAACAAAAACAAGTCAACGTAAATTTACCAACTTACCCGTACTTAAAGAAGGAGAGAGATTATTAATAATATAAATAAAATTACGAGAAGGACACCTTCCACCAAAGGCAAAAATATATATACAAAATATAGATTTATTTCCAATAGCCATGTCAACGTATATTTACCAACTTACCCGTACTTAGAGGAGGAGAAAAAGGAAAGAAGGAAAGAACGTAATTAGTTAAATAAATTATTGAACAATCAAATAACAATTGATATTACTAAGGGGGAGGAAAGGAGGAGAAATACTGTCATATAACTGATACTAAATGGAAATGATAAATGAAAAAAAAGGAACCAGTGTGTTACATAAGGAGGTAATGATGAATATAAATATAGCTTTTAACATTGAATGATTTTAAAAGATAATTTTACCTGCGGAGAACGATATATTATTATAATTGAGAAATAATCAGAAGAGTTTAAGAAAGGGAATTTGTGTGTAGGAGCCTATGATCTTTGAATATTATATTTTTTATTATTATTATTTGTTGCGAAAGTACAATTATTATTTTCTGGACAGAGATGTGTTGCCTCTGATTTCAGTAGTTATAGTTAGGGAAGGGCGGAGAATGTATGCCATAGCGAGCCACTCTGACTTCCAACCCGCTATAAAAGTTAGGGAATTGTTAGGGAACTATATCAAAGATTAAATAATTAACATCGAGGTAAAAATGAAAGGAATAGGAGATACGACAAAGAACGAAACAGGAATAATGAGATGGATTAATATATTAAAGGAGGAGTACAGGAATTTAGTTATAAGATAAATGAATGAAATATAAAGAAGCTAACAAAAGGTTAATCTAGAAATGATAATTTCATCAAAACTGAAGAAATGTTTTTCCCAAATTATCAATTTTAACCGAGAGGCATATGTAACGTCACAGAACGTTCCATAAAGGAAATTATTTGCATAGCAATTTATCATAAGAGGAAAGTGAGGTGAACAGTATCGAATCCAAGTAATCCTAAAAAAATTTTGTAATATTGTCTAATAATTAACATCATTAACATGAAAATACGACAAGACTATGACTAAGACTCAAACCCCATATATATTATTTAAGTGAAGAACAGTGTAAAACCATAATATACTATAAGAGAGACAAATAATATCAGAAACAACCGAAATGAGGTCATTAATTATTAAGTAATGTAACTCTGAATAGGGTATAAAAAACTATTTATTGTGAATTAATGGACAAGATCCATTATTATACTATGTAATGTAAATAAAATAAATGTATTAAATGATTTGAATACATTATTAGAAAGAATCTAAGTTAAAATAAAAAATCGGTATGGAGAACCATACATGACTTCCATATTCTAAGATTTATTTTTAAAATCATTTTCGAAATGAAATATTACCATAGAAACTACTTCTTTCTACTTACTGCTTCAGCCTTAACCACAGTACTGTGGTCACTAACATATACCACCTCACGTTATCGCACTCGATTTCACTGATGATGGAAGTCAATGGCATTGCCGAAACGTCTGGTTTTGTAGAAAACATTGGACTACGGCCAAATATCCCGGGAAGGAATTTTAACAAAAACTACTTCTTTGTTGCCGATAACGTTGTACACATATATATAAAAAATATGCATAAAATTAATGGCTTGTATAAGTTAATGATTGATCTCCATTAAGTAGTGCTCAAGTTTCCAAAGTTTTAATATTATGATGTCCGTAATTAAAACATCAGAGCAGGTTTAGTGTGTATGAGGGTTCACCGTGGACAAAAATTTTCAACATTTCCTATTGAGCGTTGCTTAGAATAAATCTGCGAATCTACAGTGTACGTTTCACAGAACAAACACGCGGAAAAGAAGGAGCGCTCCGAAGTCACTCATGGACCCTCAGCATCTTGCAGAGGGTTCATTCCCTAAAGACGAAAAGTCTGTCTATGAATCGTTCCTCTGTAAACACGTGCAGTTACACTGCCCAGCGATCCACAGGAAGCAAATCGCTATCCACGCTGGACACTTTTTCGGCTTGCAATGGTTATGTTGGTATGGGTTCGGCACTTTCTATTTAAAAACCGTGCAAATGTAAGAAAATAAACATGAGTGAGGCCAGAAATAACGCGAATTGTGTGTGTGTGTGTGTGTGTGTGTGTGTGTGTGTGTGTGTGTCTTCCCTGCCTTTTTATTGCGGTAGTGATAATAATAAAATGGAAACGTAAACAGTACATAACTGAGATATGCTTGCCTGCCACGCACGATATATTTTCTCTTATACATGACTAGCAGAATACCCGTGCTTCGCTATGGAGTTTTACGTTGTACGTAATGAAAATGTTAGTTTAATTAATAAAGTTTAATTAAAGTAGGCTTCTTAAAAATAATTAGCTGTTGCCCACAACTTCGTTCGCGTGGTCTTCAATTTAATGCGATAATATATTTAGAACAGAATCTATTCTATTGGGTTGCCATAGTAACCAGATCTAATAGTTTTTTAAGACCGCAAAGGACCCCCCAGAGGATCGTATCGAAAAAAACACCTGTCCTATGTTGGTTCTCCCGTTGCGTAAAATATTTGTGCCAAGTTTGGTTGAAATCGGTCCAATGGTTTAGGTGGAGACGTGGAAGACCCCAAAGGACCCCCCAAAGGATCGTATAGAAAAAAACACTTGTCCTATGTTGGTTCTCCCTTTGCGTAAAATATTTGTGCCAAGTTTGGTTGAAATCGGTCCAGTGGTTTAGGAGGCGATGTGGAAGACCCCAAAGAACCCCCAAAAGGACCCCATCGAAAAAACACCTATCCTATGTTGGTTCTCCCGTTGCGTAAAATATTTGCGCCAAGTTTGGTTGAAATCGGTACAGTGGTTTAGGAGGAGATGTGGAAGAAACCTTCGCGGACGTGCGCACAACTCACCGAAGTTTCATCGCAATCGGATGAATGGTATAGGAACGCATACGGGACAAACAAAGAAACATTCATTTTTATATGTAAGATGTAAACTATACCACTTACTTGACATAAACCGTGATAGCTAAGCTAATGTACAACATATATGTATTAATTATACACATAAATGTTCCTCGATAGACACTCTATATATTGGCGAAAACTTGAATAAAATCCGTTCAGTACTTCCTGAGATTAGCGATTTCAAACACAGAGAGAAAACGGACCGACTTTACTTTATACTATGTACAGATTTACATTAAAATGAAAAAATTATAATTTTATTGCCTGGCAACAAAATTATTTTATTTTTAACAATTACCATTGTTTGAAAAAGTTTAAATGAATTTTCAAGTACTTTACTCTTGTTAAAACGTAAAAGGTTGCAGGTAAACTACCCCTTCCCCTTAACCGATCTTCACCAAAATCAAAATGCCTTGAGTCCTCTACAATTCAGTGACGTATGCAAAAAATTATTTGATTCTGTTTGAATATGTGGCAGTTACCGTTCGTCATAGAAAATACGCTTGATAAAAAAACGTTGCAGGTAAACTACCCCTTCCCCTTAACCGATCTTCACCAAAGACAATAGATCGTGAGTACTCTACAAATCACGGCGGTATGCAAAAAATTATTTGATTCTGTTTGAATTTGCGGCTGTTATCGTTTGCCATAGAAAATACCCTTGATAAAACAACGCTGCAGGTAAACTACCTCCTTCCCTTAACCGATCTTCACCAAAAACAATAGGTCTTGAGAACTCTGCAATTTAGGGCTGTATGCAAATAATCTTTTGATTCTGTTTGAATTTGCGGCTGTTATCGTTTGCCATAGGAAATACCCTTGTTAAAACATAAAACGTTACAGGTAAACTACCCCTTTCCCTTAACCGATCTTCACCAAAAACAATAGATCTTGAGAACTCTACAATTCAGGGCTGTATGCGAAACATTATTTGATTCTGTTTGAATATGCGTCTGTTATCGTTTGCAAAAAAAAAAATTTCCCTTGATAAAAAAAACCGTTGCAGGTAAACTACCCCTTTCCCTCAACCGATCTTCACCAAAAACAATAGGTCGTGAGTACTCTACAAATCAGAGCTGTATGCAAAAAAGTATTTGATTCTGTTTGAATTTGCGGCAGTTATCGTTTGCCATAGAAAAAAAATCTACAGACACACAGACACACACACAGACACTTTTCGTAAAACGACTTTTTTTATGTTTTGAGTGTAGTAGAATCAGAATCTGCAATAATCTCGAACACGATTTTTTTTGCCATCACCATACTTCCATTCCTTAAGGAATATGGAAGTAAAAATATATAAATGTTATGACAAAAAATATATGTTTAGGAGCTGAGTCCAATCACTCAGATTTTATGTAAAAATTAATTATTATATAATTGAGATAAAAACTATATGTAATTGTCAAGTAGACAAAGATGAACAATTTATCACAAATAAAGAAAGCTGTAAAGTGAATAAAAATCAGTTAAAATAGCCAAAAACAGTATTAACTGAAAACATGTAGTAGACCTATAATATTGTAATATTTATGAATTGAGTGTTGACAAAATGCAACCAAATTGCATTATAAAGTTGAAATATTATATAATGTGACTATACTAATATATTTGACTAACTTAAACACTTTAATAGTCGAGTTAGGAAACTATTTACCTATACCATATCTGGCTGAAGCCAAGGACCCATCACAAAAAACAGTCATATTTGACAAAATGATGGCAAAATATTAACAAAAATAAAAGAAAAGAGTACACTCCTATAGTGTACTATAAAAACAAACATACTCAGTTGAAAATAAACTTAATTCTTAAAGAATTTGACTTATGAGAGTGAAATTTGTCACACCAAGAAAATGAATCACTTATGCAAACCAATATGATGCTAAGTAAACTTACAATAAAAATAATATGTATCAGGATAAACCAGGTATCACAAAAGATAGACAATATAATAAACTCTCAGTGTATACTCGAAAAATCCCATATATAATAAGGAAAAAAGACTAATTATTGTATTTTAACAGTGACAACAACTTAGGCCATAGGCATGGACCATGTAAAACTGAACTTATTTATATATTATATGTGTTAAACTTTATTTATTTTGTTATAGAAAGATGATAATATTATGTATTAATGTTGTAGAAGGAACCAAACAACTTCACAACAATTTTATAATCAGAAAATTGAATTTTTATGTAAACATTCCAAGGTAAGAGTTGTATTTTATGTTATTTTATTAGAGTTAATTTATTCAAAACCAATCGTAATTAATATCATTAGATTCAGTTGAAAGCAGAGAATCCAAATATAGTAATGGCATGCAGATTATAAGTAGTTATGTAAAATTGTTTGACAAATACCAGAATAATTTTTGTAATATCCTTAGTGTGAAAAATAAGAAATTTTTGTTCTAAAGCTTCTACGGAAGTCAAATTTGTTCCATGATGTTCCATTTCATTATTCTCGAACGTTCTAGAAGGAATTTTTACACAAATATACCGGAAGTTCATGTCAAAAAGCTAAAACAATGAGCCTTACAGAGTATAAAAGGAAGGCAAAATTCGACCAAAAAACACTTTATGCTTTGAATCCAGAAGAGACACATCACCCACGAAACTGATCATCACACCCGAGGCGAAACCGAAGAACGAGAAGTCGACGTGAGAACGCAGAAAGGCTTTTCCCGTACATTGACAAAAGACTGACTTAACCTCTACAAGAGTATACGCCAATGTGTTGCTGAAATAGAGCAGCAACACGACACATTTACTAGAACGCACGCAGCCAGAATATCAGCGGCCCTGGAAAGGACCAAAATTTTAATAGAGAATCAATTCTGCTGTATTCGCTAAGACAAACTGACTTTGACAAAAATCCCAATAACGTTACGTACACAAAGCCTATTACTCAACAGTGAGAAGAGATCAGCGCTGTGGCGGCTAATTGAGAAACCACGCGGACAGCTGATTTCAGCCGGCAAGATTCAAGCGTAAATTCACTGCTAAACTATTTTACGAAAGTGCGGAGTTTTAAAAAAACCGTATTTTGACTTTTAAATAATATCAGTGCACAAGGAACGTCAACACGAAGAGGCGAGATTGAAAACGTACCCGAGAGAAGTGTCCAGTGCGAGAAATAATTACCCATCGGAACGTGAGTTGTTCAAAGTTAAAGTCATTTTTTACCTGGTAACATTTGTCACACAGTTGTACTACACATGCCACACACCTTCAAATCACTTAATTTTTGTAAAGCATCTTATTGATCTGTCTTGGTAGTTCAAAGGAGTCACGTCCTGAGTATAAAGATTTTTCATACATGAAACTCATGCTTTTCAATTGAGTAAAATAAAATATTTGTTAGCCGATACTTGATTGGAGAAAGAACTCGTCAATAATAATTTAATTTTTTGTAACTCTGCAATTTCATTTAATACGAATGTTAGTCCTTCAGACGATTTTTTACGATTCATTAAAACATACGTTATTTTTTCAAACTCAAACTGTCTTGTTCACATTTTTTCATAGAATTAAACTAACTGCTAAGAAATCAAAATTTTAATTTTAATAACAATTTCTTGGAACAAAAGATTCCAAGTGGCGCCCACAAACACATAGTAGCTTAAGTTGTTTTGCAGGACGACATCATCGCAGAGGATCCAGTCATCAGTAAGTATCATAAAGTGCGCGGAGTGTAAACGCCCGACAAAACACGACAACACAAACACGACCCATTTCTTATTATTATAACGTTTATGTTTACTCATACAGTAACTCAGTTGAGACACATTGATTCTATGAAACGTGAGTCAGGTAGAAATGGAGGGATAAAAAATAAGGAACATATACTTGCAAAAGTAATTATAATGTGATAACATCTACATTATATAAAAATCCCGCAAGAAACACCAAGAATCACCTACAAAGACGGGATAAGTATGTATTGCATATGTGAATTAAAAATACTTAATGTTTTCGTAAAAAAAAAAAACAGTTATTACAATAACAATACTGACCAAGTAAAGCATTCACTTTACAACTTTATTTACACACATTTATTTACTTTGGAGTGCACACTTTGGAAATTACAAATTCGTCAAATTAAAACATTTCAAAAATTTAACAATTCTTTATGTTTGATATTTAACTTTAAAGATTACGGAGCATTCAGAAAATGTTTCATGAGGAAACACGAGGTAATTCTGCAGTTGGAAATAAGAAAAAATGTCATATAAACATAAGTCCGGAATTGCTTTATTTTAAATTTACGGCCAAGTAAACAATTTGTCCATAATTATATTCCAAAGATAAGCAGATACAGTACAAAATTTCCTGGACACAAAGTATAGGGGACAGTACGTAGGTTCATGTGTTGCTTGATGAAAAATATTAAAAGGAGGTTTCCAGAGTTATGACTGTAGTAGTACTTAAAAAATGTATGAAAAACCAAAAACACACATTGTATTGTCAGTTTACGTTTGGCAATACAACATCTTTTGTTGAACTGATAATAATAAAACAAGTGTTTTGAACAAAATTTGTAGAAAATATAATTGTGAAAAATGTATTTGAACAAATACAAGTTTTTATAAATTTTGATATAAATAAAAATTAAACGTAGCAGAAATTGTTACAATTTTAAACAGAAAATAACTATTTATTTACAAAACAGCTGATGATTACAAAACAAGGTAATTTAAATTTTATGACTTTCAACAAGGATCTGGTATCGCTGATTAAATGACTGAAGTCTAAGTTGTCCACGGTCAATGTAATGTAAAGGCAGTCTGGCAGTGACTTCGCTGTTTGAACGATGCTTACCGGCGAGTTAAATGTCTGACCTTTGGGAAAAACTGGCGATTTCAGTGTAAAAATAAATCAATAAATTTGAAGCAAAGAAACAAATAAATGTGGAAAGGTTTTAAGAACATTAGGGGAAGCTTGGAAGAAGAGTTGTTACGCGAAGCTTGGAAGGGGATCTAAGAATACTGGATACCAAGATAAGTCGCTTTAAGGGGGTTTGGATAGAATTTCCTTTGAACGGTAGAAGGGAAATGTCACAATTACATACAAGCAACATTATTAGTTTCAACGTGTGCAAGCATTGTTCGTTACAAAACTGAC
This sequence comes from Magicicada septendecula, assembly GCA_034769895.1. Taxonomy (NCBI): domain Eukaryota; kingdom Metazoa; phylum Arthropoda; class Insecta; order Hemiptera; family Cicadidae; genus Magicicada; species Magicicada septendecula. The sequence continues at coordinate 301,110,979 of CM068374.1, read as the reverse complement.
TAGACACATAGTCTTGTGCGCATGGCCTTTGTATACTCTACGGAAACAAATTATGCCAAAAACGTCTTACGAGGATAAGTAATGTGAATTGTCCAAGACTTACAATGGCAAGACAGAAGGAAATGACGTTGAGGACTATCCCTTTTGCAACATTAATGAAAGGATATCTATGCACCAAACGGACAGAATTGTAGACAAATAACAGATCACCTTATCTATACTTGTGGTAGGGTCAACGATTTTACGTTACTGGTGTGAGACGGCGAGAATATTCTGAATAAAGAAACTTCCAAACGACTGAAATTCAGAGCCAGACGGATAAATCTTCCATCAGCGAGGATAGTTAGAATACGTTTCTTGGGAACCTACCTGCCATCAACTTTTGTTTTTCACAAGCGGCGCGACGGCGGCAAGACGAGAAACCGAGTGAAACAAGATAACTTCGTCCCTTGTCATATTTGATTTTAAATTAAATTTTTTTTGCTAGACTCGATTTAATTGCCCGCGCGAATACTTACTGGTTTTGTAGGGAACAATATTGTTCCTGCAAAGTAATATATATTTGAAAACAGAAATAACTTATACAAAAATTTATATTTTATTTTGAATGATCGAATTTCGACTAACAAGTTTATAGACTTGAGCAGCTAGGCCGCCATCTTACAGTCTTGGGAACTGGCTCGATAAAAGTCTAAGTTGGTTCTTCTTCTTCTTCTTCTTCTTCGTCTTCGTCTTCGTCTTCGTCTTCTTCTTCGTCTTCTTCTTCTTCTTCTTCTTCTTCTTCTTCTTCTTCTTCTTCTTCTTCTTCTTCTTCTTCTTCTTCTTCTTCTTCTTTTTCACGACATGGCTTGGGCTATAGTCCGTTCCGACTTCACAGAATCTCTGACCATTTTTTCCAGGGTCTTCCACGATCTCTCGTTCCCACTGACCTATATTCAAACTCTTGTTTAGAAATACGCGTGTCTACCATGCGTTCCACATGAGACGTCTAATTTTGCCTGTATTCTTTTATTGTATCCAGAACTGACTGTAGGTTGGTTTTTAAACCCAAAGCCAAAAAACTTGTCCGTAACAAAAAATGGAGGGAGGGCAGAAAGATAGAGGAGCCGACTCAATAAATATGAGTTACAGAAGAATGGAGAGAGATCCTGAAGGGAGCTGAAAGGTTATCGTGTTCAAGCAAGAATAGAAGCATAATGTGTAAGAAAAAATACTATTCTAAACTATTAAAGTTAACTAGAAAGTGGGCTATTCTATTGTAGATTAAATACTATAATAATCATATAAATAATGAAATGTAAAGGATAACAAAATAACGTTTAATATTGACAAGTTGTTAAGAAATTGTTGCTAATTCATGTTAAGAATTTGTAAGAATCTTTTAGGACTTCATTTATTTTATATTATTTACTCTATTCTAAACATTTTTATAATTTTAAAAAAGATTATTTTAATTTACAATTATTTTATCACTTTTGTAAATCCTTTCTAATGCCCCTTTTTGAACCCCGATTTTTTTTACATTTTGGTAAAGCAAAATTATTTTAACCCAAGTTGTTTTTACATTTTAGTAAAAAAGCGATTTACATTATGAGTCTTGTGTCTCCGTTAAACATATTACTGTCTTAAGTTCTTTAGAGCCACCTAAAACTTTAGATGTGTTGAATTTTGTAGTCCTGAGGTCTCTTCACCCTCTGTTCTCTATTCCACTCTATTCCAACACACAGTCTGTAATTTATCAAACTCCATTGCTAATAACGTCTCATATTTGTAAATAAATATACTAGCCTTAATTACTATTATTTATTGTGTTATTGGTTCAGGTTGGTTGAATGAACTGGAAGATATGTCGACCACGTTGAGTGATAAAATAATAACTATGAAAGATAAGGGATAGGGCCGTAAGCTGTAGTGGAATCCAGAGTTATAGCCTATATAAAGCGCAAAGCGGGACAAGAAGGGATGCGCATGCGTATTGGGGTAAGAGTATGATAACACAATAATAAATAAAATTAGAAACAAGCAAGTGTTGACCTGACTGGAAAACTGAGAAAGTTCAAAGCGAAGGTATCAAAAGTATATTTCAGAAGGAACGATGTACAGTGTTGGACAGTGTTTGCTAAAAGTGCAGGAGTAGAGGAAGGTAAAGAGAAGGCAGGTGCACTGAACGTAGGTAGATTTTGGAAGGAAGGGATTGTAAAGGCTGAAAGGTAAGTTCACAGTTACTGTGAAGCCTGTGTAGAAATGTCGAGCCCGCAGAAACGTAATTAGCGAAGGAAAACCAAAATTGTTGTTTTCTTTATTATTACGCTATAATAATATTAATAATTATTATTATGAACAACAACAAGGAGAAATGAAGACATAGCATTTAAACTAGTATAATTATTTATAAAATTGTAAAAACATATTACACAATTTTAAAACAATTTTTGTATCTTATTTTTAAAGTTAGTTCATTATTTTAGCAGACAATAAAAATAAATTAAAGCTTAATGAGTTATTACAAATTTATTCAAAATATTTCATGAATTATTTTCATGCTAACTGATACAAGTAAAGTTTTTAATATTATTAATATAGTAAGAAAATTTAATTAAAAAAGTCAGATTAAACAAACTGTCTAAAAGGGGCAATTTAGTGTAATTTGTCAAACAAGACATATGTGTAACTGCCGTGCTCTTTACTGAACGTCGCTCCAGCCTACGTCGTACAGTAAAAAAGAATAAATAATATGTTTCGAAGATACAAAGGAACCGTCGTTCAGACGCTGAAAACAAAAAAAAAGCTGGTCAAACGTAGTAGAATGTATTATTAATATTATACGAGACGACACTAACGGCGTGTTGACATAAGGAAGACTGAAACCATCTGGATGTGTTCTGTATATACGCGTCGCATCCGACTAGTCGTCACACATTATAACTGTCACTGAATGATATCTTTATTCATTAACGTACAGGTAACGTGAAACTAAAATTACTAACTTTCATTTTAACATTGAAAATGTTTATAAGGACGTGTCGCACATTTGAAAACGACCGCTGGTGCGTGATCGAAAATGGGAACCGGTGAGTTTCCATAGAAACTACTTCTTTGTTGTCAATAACGTAGTACACATATAATGAAGCATAGATTTATTGAAGCATTTTCAATGCCCTTCTCTGTGCATTGCATTAGTGCAATGCCTATAAATTTTTAAACTATAAATCTGTACGCACTAGCGTTAATACGTCACAGATCATTGGATATAAAAATGTTTTAATGTTTTATTTAAATGAATAATATTAGGTACAGGCTCAGTAGCCAAACTTAAATCTTCTCAGCACGTCTCGTGTTTAGCAGAAACCTTCCAATATTTAGGTTAGTGTTATTTTTCTGTCCCGTCTCTCTTCACAATAAGTACTTTCCAATCTGATATGATACTTCTTTTTAAGAATTACCAAAATATTTTTTAATTTTTAAAACTAAATATTTTATTTAATCAGTCGTAATTTAGAGGTTTGCAGGAGGCAAATCACCATTTCGGAAAAATGATTCTAGAGCTAAATGTATGGAAAAATCACATACACACAAGTTCAGAAGCGCTTCGATTTTGAGTTACGACCAGGTACACATTTTCTCCAGTATTAGTAAGGAAATTCATTACTAATGAATCCCTGAGAGCCTTTAAAGTCACTCATCTTGGTATCCAGAGTTATAAACCGTAGACAAGACTACTTCCGAACCTTTCCCCGTAACTTTTATAAAACTGTCCTCACAATCTAATTGATATTTGTATGTACTGAGCTTGCGTATCTTCCTTAAACGTTGTATCAAGAAACGTAGCCAACATTTTGTTTTGGAGGGGGGTTAAGATTTTCGTCAGAGCACGACACATAAGAGGATCCTAAAGTCGGGTTTAGGCCATCATGGAGCACTGGGATTAAAGAAACAGAAAAAACGGAGTAAAAGAAACATTTACAGTCATTTTTCTATTTTATTTCTTCATATTTGAATAACACACGTGAGTATTAAAATTTGAATTTGAGTTTCTCAGTCCCTCCAATCTACGACACAATTCCTACTACAAAAGTCTGATAAAGCATGACGCAATGTTAAATCATTCCTTTTTGTCATTTAAAATCAAAAACGTTAAAACGACATGATGTCTGTAAGTTGTACTTCTTGAAAACAAAGCTTGCTTAATGGCACCTGTAGGCCTATCTTCAAATAACGTTAATAATATACAAAGATCATAATGTTACATACAAAAATATAACGTTAAGTGTGATTATCCTGAATCCCATCTTTCTATGGACCGTACTGGCTGTTTAACCCTAAGCGTTATAATGACTTTTAGCATTTTTCAGTTTTTCGGAAAGGGGGATGCGTAGGACCTGCCCTCTGGCTACGTCACTGGTCTGATCATAAGCTACAGGTCCTGTGGTTTGTGATATCTGATTTAACTCTGTAATAAGTGCAGACTTTAACTTTTAATTTAAAATTCATCATACAATTCATTCAACCCACTCAATTTCCTTGCAGATGCACTTTCCGCTCTTCCATCGCCACTTTCTGGTAAATCAACTGTTACTTTTCCTTCAATTTTGGATTTACACACATTCTTTCTCTTCTTAAAAACACTTGGTACATTTGGTCTTGGCATTATCACAAAATCGTGAAGACAACACAAGTACAAAACGTAAAAAGTGAGTATTTATAACCTATAATATTAGTCACAATTCACAACTAAAACAAACAAACAGCTACTTATATAGAATAAGTATATGTTTATAACCTGGAACATAAGCCACAACTCACAACAATACAATATAAAACCATCTGACAGCAACAGCTGATGTTTCCAAGCTATTTCACAGTACACAGAGTGTGTAGGCACAGCTGTTGCAAAGAGATATAAAATACTAGGCAGAGTTTCACAAAAAAATGTTTTTCAACTTGAAAGAAAATTCAAACTATCATGTGTCATACACCATTTTAAAGAGAAAATTCCAGAGAATGTTTTAAAATTAAAAATAAAACTAATTTTTTTTCGATTTTTGCCCTACCGGGTCCCCTTAATAAGTACCATTATTGTTCTGAATTATAGTTAACAGCCTGGAAACAAAACTTTATTCAGCCTTTCCCGAGAGTAATCGTTTATTCACTGTAGAGCATCCTTCGTTCACAATCGTATAATTCAGAATGTACGTTTGACATGCGGTAGAAAACGTTTGCTTATATACTGTTACCCACCTATCTTATTCAAAAGTTAATGTTATTCTGCCAGATTTTATTTACTCTATTACTTTATTACTCTTTTGACAGTTTGCACTCTTCGAGGCCCTCGATGGCATCAGTTATATAAAGGGGACACCTCTTTCTTAAAATAAGTAAGTTTATATTTTTAATTTCCAAGTCACATTTTGTAATCAACAACTGTCAAGCACAATACGACTGAACTTCCATTTAGTCTGTCACGTAGTTAACCATATCGAAGGAACCCGATGCAGAAACGACGTGACAGTTGGTGTAGTGCGTATACCAAAATGCGATTTAATGAAATTAAAACTATTATTTTGGTCACTGACCTGTCACACCAAGCTATAAACAATAAATTATTTTCAAAGCGACTACGCAGCTCACAGCTGAGCGTATTGTTTTTGTACCTGTTTCAAGCACACGGTTTCCATTCAACATGAACAGAGCCAGCAACTAAACTGTTATTTGTGTACCGGTGTATACATCACGTGACCTTGTTTGGTATGCACACACACTTTCCATATACATTGACAGCCAGTTTAGACGCATGAATGAATCACCGCAAGTTAAAAATGAGAAGAGGGTCGGACGAGGGTGTGAAGGAGTCTCTCCTCTACTGTTACAATTCACTGCGGTTATTTTGGGATCAAACGTCGTAGTACCGGCTTTATGATTCCATGTTTATGGTATGTGCTGTCTTATTTGAACTGCTGAAGAATAATTAAACTCTGTGTCTTATAAACAGACAAGTTTTCACAGGCCAGCTAAGTTTACAACACGTTCTATTGTGTCGTTTTTTCATTTTAGAATATGAAAAATGCCACGGTTAAAAAAAGACAGCAAGTAACAGTAGAAGAAAAATTAATCATACACACTGGCACGCGCGCGCATACACATACACACACACACATGCGCGCGCGCACCGCTCAAGCTTTTAATTCTGTATGCTTTTCTCGAATCGGTTTTTATCTTCTCTCCCACTTTTCGCATCGACTTTGACGTTTTTTCCAAAGGAGCCAATAAGACGTAAGAGATGATTTACAAGAAACACAGAGAAGGAGACATGAAACTCGAAAGACGAATTCCGATAACAGAAGGAAAAGACTAGTCAGACTGACCTCAGTAATATTTACATATGTGTACCTTAAAAGCAAAAAAATTCACAATACCTGAAACACCGACTATTTAATCGTTGTTTGGGTTCTGTGTTTAGCTATGTTAAGAAAAACTCAAAAATAATGAAAAGACAAAAAGTACTTCTATATAAGTATGGAAACGTATGTAATTAAAAAGAAAAAGAAAAATGAGGGGATGAGAAACAGAAGAAAAATAGAAGATAGAAAACGGGCAGGAAACTTGAACTGCCCGTCAGACGATAAGTGAACTAGGATCTAGAAAAGATAGACAACAGGTGGAATAAGGTAAGGAAACACATAACACACTGGCACAAGAAATATAAGAAAACGCATAGGGTACTCGAGACTATGAAAACAAAACAAAAAGAGATGGTCACACGATTATAAAAACACTATGGAGCTGAATGGGGCACGATGTGGAAGAATTGATGCTTCAAGGTCTTCCCTTTACTTGCAACGTTGGACGGAATAAGGCTGCACGGATGGATGTATTGAGGTTCAAACAAAGGTTTAACAAGATTTCAAAATGAGCATCTATTTTCTTAATAAATATTGTATTACCGAAAATTGTTAATGTTAAATGGATGAGAAAAGTCACCCAATGTAAATCTTAGTTAATAGAAGAACTTACTCACAAACCTCATTTTTTCAGATTTTTTACGGAGACAATGTTCTAAAATACGGCATTCGTTCTTAACGGATAACATTCTGTCCACACACACACACACACACACACACACACACACACACACACACACACACACACACACACACACACACACACACACACACACACACACACACACACACACACACACACACACACACACACACACACACACACACACACACACACACACACACACACACACACACACACACACACACACACACACACACACACACACACACACACACACACACAGTTTCTCGTGTACAAATAGATGTTCAAGTATTTCTAATTTCTTCACATTTACGAATTCTCAGTGTTAGTCCAAATCAACACTGTTCCCGATCTTGTAGCTCCAATCCAAATTCTACTTCCTTCCACTTAAGATTTCACTGCTCTTTCATTTTTTTCCGGAAGAACACTTATAATTTGAGCTTACAATGAATTTTTCACTGTAAACATTTATCACTTTTTTTTCAGTTTGCTTCCGCAGAAAGCGGAACTATCTTGTGTTGTAGATGTGTTAACTACATCTTTTCTTTTTTAGTGATAAACTTTTCCTTACAAAGTTTGTTCACAACCAACATTAGACAGTGTTTATAAAATTTACTCACCGACTCTAAAATACATTGTACATTACATTGTATTTTTATCGTGCTGGAAGATGTATCACAGAGAAGTAGGTCACAACTAAATCATCTAGAATTAGTTGTTTATAACAAGTGAATATTTATGAAAGAACTTAAGAGTAGCGCGTGCGCGTGTGCAAAACACACATACACAAACACATCGTCTCTTTGCTCTCTCTCTCTCTCTCTCTCTCTCTCTCTCTCTCTCTCTCTCTCTCTCTCTCTCTCTCTCTCTCTTTTTTAGATAAAATGTATCCTGAAGTACACCACACATTCTGGATTGGATCAGTTTACTCACTACCCAATATATGACTAGTATTATCTCGAGACATATTTTATAATCTAGTTATGATTTGTTACTTTTCTTTAATGGTCGAAGGATGCGATTTGTAATCGCTTAAAGCAAATTTCGAGAGGAATTTTTTTTTTAAATCTGAGACTGTGCGAGTAATCAAACGCTGCGTCAACCCCTGAGGGAAAACCCCTTCTTGGTGGATATTATGTCAGGAGTACGCGACGAATTGTCTGTAATTGTATATCAGCATTCGAAACACCGCTAGCATATTCACAGAGCCCCACAGAATGTCCACATGGCCCGCCAGACCGTTATGACTTATAACCTTATATGCGCTTCACGAGGTTAGGCTCAGAATTATACGCTAACCATTCAACGACAGCATCTCTTTATCGCGCTTAATTAAATTTACTGCATACGCTTCGCTAATGGACTTCATATACATTTACCGTGTAATATATTTGCCATGCCGATTAAACAATGAGATTGCCAAACAATTGGACTGTATCGTTTGGCCATTGTCTCATTTAGGACGCTGTTGATAAATTTTCCCCTATAGAATGTAGAGGACTAACGTGCTCGGAAAGCCGGTTTTATATACACCAGTTACTATATGCAGACTGGAGATTCCCTGTGTGTGTCATATAGTAATTAAACAAATCGACACTTAATTTTTGGTAGGAAAGTAATTTCACATAACGAATTTTCCATTCAATTTGAAGTTAAAATAGACATATTTTTGAAACTTACCCTTAATTTGTTTTAAATAAATAATTATTTGCTGTTAAAGGATTGAATCGCAGAGGTAGAGCTGAATTACCACATAATCAAACCAGTCAGGGAAAATACAGACCAGACTGAAAATACAGAGAGAGAAAATCACAAGTTATTAATTTCTCTGAATGACGTTCTTAAATTAATCAATAGAACATTTTCTTTGGCTGATAACCACTTTTATTAATATTATTTTACTACTGATGACATCACATCACAGAATGTCTGAAAGTTTTTGGAGTTAAGAATAATATGAGAAAACGTAGTCAACTCCAAAAAAAGTGTTCTTATCAAAAGTTTCCGAGCCTCCTGGTGGTCTAGTGGCTAGCGCGGGCGCTTGAAGCGCTCGTGGTCCCGGGTTCAATTCCCGGCGGAGGCTCCGTACGGCGTGCACTCAGCGTCGTGAGGCCGAACTGAGTAGGCGCTGAGATAACAACGCCGCCTCCTGGCTGTGAATACCGCTACTAGCGGCTGGTGGCTCGTTGTACTAACCATGCAACCGTCACATTACACACAACAGCCGCGCGGTACGCCTTGGTCCTTTCAGAGACTGTTGAGCGGAGGTTTATCTTATCAAAAGTTTCCATCACGCAACTCTACGAGTACAACAAATTACAACTAAAATAATAAGGCCAGTACAGGAGCACTGTGCTGTTTTCAAAAGACATCGGGTGTAGGCAGGCGATTGCTACGGGGTCAGAGGTACTTATTTCGGGATTCAGACAAAATGGGTAAAAACGTAAAACTCAGTGTATGGTAAAACTAACAGAATTAAAAAGTTTGGAATATCTGCTTTGATTAACCAACACTAGAAAGCAAGCGTTCTCCACGTTTGTCGACCAGCAGTAACATAGTGCAATAAACTCGATAATTAAAGTGGCTGACTTTATAGGTCAGAGTTACCAGTCTGCAGCATACTTTTGACAAAATAGTGGAAACAAGGAAAGGATTCCGCTGGTTCTATAAAACGTATGGTAACAAACTCATACAGGGTTTCAATGAATGTGTGACAAAAATTGTTGGCGATAAGAGCTAACCGACGAAAGACTGCTATAAGTTGACTGAAGAATATAACGCTGATCTTAACTTGTCACTGCTCACAGTTTGTAGTGAGCAGGTAATTCCCAGTTCTGTAAATGTAATTAATATTATAAACATTAATAATTAGAGAAAAGATATTATTATTTTGTACTTAAGCTCATCTCCTCCTCTCTTCCTGAATCGTTAATAAATAGTGCAGGAGTCATAAAGTATTTCATGGGTTGAACAGGGGCTACTCGGGCAAATGCTAAGTAAGAAATTAAAGTACTTCTCTAAACATACAGACACTATACCTGATGTAAGGGATCTGTTCTCTTTAATTTCAAGTTATCAAAGGGTCGAACAGTCCTGATTTTAACATGTTAGTACAAACAACCCTCATGCTTAGCAGCAAATCGTTTTCTTTGTTAGCCACTTCATGAAGGCACACATCCCCAATGCTTGGTTTAAGTCCTATTAAATACACAGAATGTGCTACTCGAGCTCCATGGCGTACAAAGAGCTCAACTCAAGTAGGCTGCCATTCGGATTTTGTTAATTAGATGTGGTGCAAAAATCTTTAAATGTGGAATTTTTCCTTCTTTTTGTCGGTTATTACAATATAATTTAAAATGTATGAAAACTTTTCTGCCATTTTTAAATATACCTTCTAATGTTTTTTTAATAGTAACCGCTACTTTTTATAATATTTCAGGGAGAACATGCAATTTTAAGAAAGAATATATTAAAGTGGAAAGTCGGATATCCTACATCTTATCCTTGGATGGCTTTTTTAAATTTACCGTTTAAGAGCTACAGCCCGCCAAAGTTCAGATAATTAAGTGGATTCCTTTCTAACATTTTTTACCTTTTTTTAAAATATGCCTCATTTAAAATTCTTCGTACATCTTAAAGTTTACAAGATCACAGTGGTGGTCTGCTGAAGCTTTGGAGAAATGACCATGTTTCGTAAATAATATTTTGGAATTGAGTTCTTTTAATGTTGATCTACGTGCAATAGTTGTTGTTCGACAATCCTATAGTTGTACACCTTACACCTAAATAGGCTTTAAAAGATAGTTACAAGTCAGTATTTTTATTTTATATGAAAAATTTAGACTTACACCACAAGATCCAGCAAAAGTGTTTATATTTAAGTATAAGTTCAATCTTTCCTTTTCTTTCCTTTCCAGCTCAATTTCACAAGCAATGCTATTCATAGATATATGAATATTATGACTGTACTATACAGGTATTTTACGTACACACGGAATCGAGTTGATGTTGAAACAGGGCAAACACGCTTGAAATGAAGATGGTTGTGGGAGTGGAATAACTAACATGTGAGAAGAAAGACCTGGAGTGAGATGTAGAGATCGGAAACGGATTAGAAGTGACTGACAAATGATATACGCCCTTTGTCGTCGGATATCGGTAAAAATAGAACGTCTTTATTAGTTTTTTGATACATTAAATTTGTCAGCTAGTCAGAAAGCGGAAAGGGAAGCAAGCATTGTCGTTGCAGTAAGAATCAACAAAGCGCGCGCCGCTGTGAGTGTGAAACGTTGCCAAATCTCGTACAGTACAGTATTGAAACATCTGGCGCTGTGCCATGCATACAACGCGGGTACTTAACCAAGTTGTAATGGTTATGTTACATTATTCTCTCGCTTGTCTCTCCTCACTCATTCTCTCTCCATTCTGTTTGATGTCTTCACTTTACAACTTTCACTCCACCCTCTACATGTCATCAGCCATTGGATGTTCTCGTGACTAACTCAGACGCGGAGGATTATTTAGTGATTATGAGCTACCTTCGTTTCCAAAGGGTGGAAATTATTATTGCTGTTAATAAGTATACTTATTATACCAGCAAGGAAAGAAGTAGAATTTGGATTGGACCTACAAGATAGGGAACAGTGTTGATTTGGACTAACACTGAGAATTCGTAAATGTGAAGAAATTAGAAATACTTGAACATCTATTTGTACACGAGAAACTGTGTGGTGTGTGTGTGTGTGTGTGTGTGTGTGTGTTTGGACAGAATCTTATCCGTTAAGAACGAATGGCGTTCCTTCTGCCATCATCATCATCATCAACAACAACATTATCATCACCACGAAGACTGTCACACAACCATAGTGTTGTAAAGGAATCACAAATTAACTATTTAGAGTATCATGTGACTTAAGAGGAAGTTAAATATTTCCTCATAATAAGTACATAAATTTGAAAGATACTGAGGCAAAATTTTAGCAACATTACACAGAAAGACCGGAACCTTGCCTTTAACAACTAATGACTGAATTGCTAAGACGTACGCTGTAGGGATATAGAGGAAATTTTCCTCTTGAGTGGGTACAAATGGTAAGAGTGTGCAAAGTCTGGTTCAAAAATTTATTTGCAGACCGTTAAAAACCTATTGCATTTAGTAGTAAGTAGAATTAAGTATGTAGTATAATTTGATTAAGCGTAAAAAAGTCTTTAAGATACTCGGTGTTAGAAAAAAAATTATAATAAACTGGATGTACAGTGTAATGTCCATGAAGTATATCCTTTAAGAGGGTCCCGGACTTTAAAAAAATTAACCACATGCTTACAGTGTTAGATATGTGGCTCTATCGCCGAATCGTTTCTACCTTACTAGCAATTAAGAGATCAGACAACACAACAGTACTGGATGGACAGGAAAACAAAGATACGTGAAATATTGGTTCATTATGAGAAATCAACAATACCGAATACTACAGTAAAAATTAAAGGTTAATTACATAATGAATGAGACCTAGTTATCGGGAGAGTCTAAGGTTTCTAGGTTACTTGAAATGATAACTCCACCTCGTATAAACATGTGTTACAAAATGTATTCCAGATGTTAATTTTACAATTAAATTTTACAAAGCCTACGGCTTATATGGCATGTGTGAGAAATAACCTCACTTCAATGACTTTTGTTTTGAATGGCAAATACATAGTTTTCGAATTATTTTTCTTATATTAAAACTCTGAAATTTTATTTCTCTTGATTGAAACGATACTCTTAGTCATGAATATCCCAGGAATTTCCCAAAAAGAATAATTAATTTGTATACTCATGTAGCCCACTTCGTATACGACATGTATACGGTACACATTAAACAACATCAAATAGTGATATAGCCAAACATCAAGTAACGTATTTAAGTACCTTCTGACGTAATGAAGAGAGCAGTTTTGACAACCGAAGTCCTCAGAAGATAAGACACAAAGAAAATAAGTGACCATTTCATGCACTGGCTTTGCAATATAAAAATCCTAGAGCTCGCTGAGCACTGAATTATACTGTAGGCTTACACGTTTTAAAGGCCAATCTGTAACACATTGAATTTTATAATCTAGCCCAGACAGAATGTGGTCTGTCTGGGTTTTTACGAACAGCGGTATAAGGTGAGAAGGCATAGACGTATAGGGGTCTAACCTGATACCGCGTACGCAGAAGTACGTTTAGTCTTCCTTTGAATATTTAAAGTATTTTAACAAAAATGTTTTGAATTAAGTAACATCATAATTAAACATATAAAAAATATATAAACTATTACGTTACTAATATTTGTGAGTAAACATTGCTCATTGATATTGCCAACAGTACTATACGTATATTAACTAGTATGGTGACTTATATTCTGTATTTTGCGTTGTTTATGTTAACGTAATAATTATATATGTACAAATAGACCTATATATATAATATTATGTATATTATTAAATATACTTTCTTCTATATTTGGTAAGACGATGAAACGATGTGTAAAATAGACTACGAAAAAGTTATAAGCTAAAGCTTACCAGGCACTCTATATAGACGCTTTTGGTTGTGCTTCCCGCTGTAATAATCACGTCCTGAAGTTTTTAGAGGATGTTTATATATATTGCAACAATACATATATTTGCATATTTGACCAGAGCGGTATGCTTGTAAATATTTACCATAGGAAATATATGATGAACAGTTTTTAACAATATTATGCAGGCTAAGAATTGTCAGAAAGCGTACACCTGCCCCGCGAGTGAATACAGCGCTTGTGTGTTTGTGTGAGTGAAGCCAGCTCGGACATGCAAAGATGGGGTGATGCGTACGAATTAGTGGTTTGTCTGTAATCAGGTTTTAACCGGATAAAAATAAACTAATTAATACGTTTTAAACCTGCGAACAAAGACTTACCCCCATTATAAAGACACCATTACATTAAGGAATTTTTAACGAATATGAGGATGAAAAATTATTGCAGAAATGTGCAATAATAAAGACGCTAAGTAATTTAATGTTAATTACTAGTGTAATTAAATAGTAATTAATAAGTGTATTATATGTGAGTGACCAGAAAAAAATTACGCAAACGATGATATCGCTCGTGCTACGAGTATGTTCACGAAATCGCGAAAATGAATCAAAAAGTGATTTGTAATTAAAAGGACGCTTTGCACGAAGTGACAATATCTAACAGGTCGAAAACAGTCCTGGACTTGTCAGATCGCCGTCCAGTATAAATACCACCGGGAATTTTGGGGCGATCGCAGAGACTCAAGATATCTTCACACAACGTCACGCTGCTGGTCTGCCGACCGATCGAACATCTTTACCACACACACCAAAACTTATGGAGGAACTCTGGACCATCACAAACAACAAACCGTAGAGACAGAGAACACAGCATCAGCATAATCATCATCATCAAATTCTCAGGATTCAGGACACACACACACACGCGCGCGCGCGCGCGCGCGCGCGCAACGGTAACGTCGGCAGTACGCAGGTGATGAATAAACAATAATATTTTTTGTTTGTGAAAAGAACTCTTAAAAAGAAACTTATATATGAACAGTAAAGACTTAAAGTTTTAAATATAATCACTGTACATAAATTTAAATGGTAGTTAAAGAAAATAATTTAATTTAACAAGAAAATTTAAAAATACTAATCTTCTGTTGTATGTTAAAAATTGGGTGTGTCAGTAGAAATAAATAATAGGTTGGAATTAAATGTATTTTTTTTATAGCATCAATTAGTTTTATTCTTGAGATTTAATATTATTTTTGTTTGTAAACGAGTTGCTATTATTATTTAAAATTTGAATCAAAGTCAGAGACACTGAAATAAAAAGTGTTTAGATAATTTGTTTAACATGTCTGTTTAGCTAGTAAGATTTTTTTATAGGTTGGTTATTTTTATATGTCATGAACAGCATAGAAGGTTATATTGTATTTTTGTAAACTTATAAAAGAGAATATTTTGTTTTTGTTTTTATAATTCGAAATTTTAATATGTGCATATTTTCTATTAATATTAATAAATCATAGAATGATTATTTTGAAACGGTTTTACTTAATTATTTCATGTCAACATCAACTTCTCTTAGAAAATTATTTTTTATTGTGCAACTACATATACTTGACGCAACGAGAATAAAAAAAATCCTGTGACCTGGCCGATGTGACACACTTCATAGTTTCGTTGAGTACATGGTATTGTATTTGTGTAATTTTTTATAATACTTGTAACGTTGCAATATATATCTATATATCTCTCTTGTGTGTGTGTGTGTGTGTGTGTGTGTGTGTGTGTGTGTGTGTGTGTGTGTGTATTTTATTAGTTATTTAGTTTCAATATTTTATTGTTAAATTAAAACCTGAGTCACATGTCGTAAACATATATCTGTATAAATACATCTGTATCATCCGAGGTTTATACATGCATTGATAATAATAAATTAATAATAAAAATACATAATAATTGTATGTAATAACGAAAAACGAGAACAGAAGTAAAAATTTCTTTCTCCCTTACAACGAATGAAGTGGAATAATAATCTTCGGATCCACACTCAATTTAATAAATTATTATAAATCGAGTATAATGGAATTGAAACAATAAAGTCGCTGCAATTGAAAATTTTCCCCACTTCGGTCGCAGCGGGGATAATTGATTGTCTGTAATAATCGACGTCGTTTTGTTGAACTCGCACTTAGTTTCAATATTAGCCCATCGTGTTTTGAAAGTCTATTGTTTCCTGACAGAGTCGTGCTATTGTTAATAGAGTGCAATACGTTTTATTGCCAATCTGAATTAGAGATGTCATTTTAGACAATGAACCTTGTGGTGCTTATTTAAAACGTGCTTACACTGATAATGCGTTCTTTGTTTCATTATGAGTAATAATTATTAGAGTATATTGCCAGTAATGATTCAGTGAATACTGAATACTCAAAGAATTTTGTTGATATTCTTTATGTTGCAGTTATCGTTCTTCCTCTTCATCATCATAATCTTCTTCTTCTTTGCCTACCTTATTTGTGGAATCAACACTATTGCGAACTTCTCTATTGCTAAATTCTCTACTTGCTAAATCTACTTCTTTAGTAGAAAAGTTATTTCTCTACTAGTAACTAACTACTCTATTGTATTTTGAAGTAGAATGTACAGTTGATTCTCTACTTCTTACTGTGTGTATTCTATCACAGCGACAGAAGCTGGTATGTAGAGTCTTATCTCAGTCCGCGAAGGCAGAATTGCGTTTAGTATTTATTTAAATATTTAGAATATTTTAGTACAAATATTTTGAGTTCACCAAGTAACTTCATAATCATACATTTCAAGCATTAAATAATGGTATAGGCTTTATCGCTTTTTGCATAGTAATATTTACTTATTTCTCATTTACTGGTAAAGTAGAAAGTTAAGTTAATATCAAAAATTTTGCTCAAAAATGTTTGTGTGTTTTTTTTTTCAAATCTGTCGCAAAATGTTGCTACTATCTTTTTCTTGTCCAGGAAATGACACTTTCTGACTTTGATTTTCTCTAAATTTTAAGGTCAACATCTTCCACAAATTTGTTTTCTCCTTGTTTTCTCTTTTCTATATAATCTCCTTATTTGTTCTGTATACGTTTATTCAACAAACTGTTGTTTTATCTTTATACTGATTATAACTTCTTATAGTTTATTTAACTTTTTCTTCATAATTTTACCGAGCAGACAATTTAACTTCTACTACAACCACCTATTGTAGTATCTTCAAGATGTGATTTTACTTATAAATTATCTAAAGTAGAGTGAACAGCGACCGAAAGCGTCCATTCTGGCAATGCCTGGTAAGTTTTAGGTTTTAACATTTTTTCGTAGTCTATTTTACACGTCGTTTCGTCATCTTACTAAATATTTTACACTTCCTCAGCTGTTACCCTATTTTAAATTTACAGTAGCTATTAAATTATAAAATGTATGTTAACCTATCATAAATATGAAATTTAATTAAGAAAGTTGTGTTAGTGATTATAATCACAAACAGAATTATCACTGTTGCACACCACTATGGAAAAATTATTCTGATTAGCGCTTTCAAGATTCTCAGCTCATCCTCAGATAGGAAATCCGATCTGATTTCCGATCTGACGATGAGCTGAAAAGCTTGAAAGCGCTAATCGGAATAATTTTTCTATAGTGGTGTGCAACAGTGATAATTCTGTTTATCATAAACATGACACCCAACAATCCACATGATACATAGTATTGCCTTGAAGGGAGTGTATCCAGCGAATATCTCCAGGGTAAAGTGTATATATGAAATTTCCATGGTAGATTTAAATTATAAAATGTTCCCTTAGTACAAAAGAGATATATGCTTAATACTCACAGGTATTATGTGATATGTGTATCAGTGCTGAAATTTGATAGATCAGAATGGAAGAGATTGTAGTAATCGTTATAAAATTAAAACTTAATTTCGTAAGTAACATAAGAATTTTGTTAAAAGAATTAGCAAGTATCTTAACACAAGGTGAAAATTGTTTTTAGGTTGTGGTAATAGATACCTTGTGCTACAAAGTGTACAGGCAGAGCGATTATGGCATCCACTCTCTAGGAGGTGACATGCTACTGTATGCAAGGACGGATTAAATAATTCATTTCTTGTTGAGAGAAGTAAATGAATATTGAATTATGTAGAACAGGGTCACCACTTGAATATGCATTCCATCGAAATACTGCGGAAGCAAATGAAACTCTATATGGTCCGATTTAAAGCTCTGTTTGGTGTGTCCAGACGTGTTCTGCTTTCGACTGGTGACATATTTCTCCTTATAATTTACTTCATATTTACAAAGTTATTGGTATATTTTGAATTTTAGTTGTTATTCTTTATTGCTTTAAGCAAAATATTATCATAACACATGCATTACGGATCAGACATAACTCAAACTTTGATCAGAGTTTGTGTTTGCAAGTTATCACGACGACGTCTAATGTTTAGTAACTAATTTTAATTTAAACGTTAGAAATAGTTTTTTTATTGTAGTTAATTATAATTAATAGTTATTATAATTAATTAATATAATATTTTGTTATGATTAGTAGTTAACATCAATATCAGTGTCGTAGTTGTTACGTAAGCTGACTGCGATTACGGTCTTTTACTACGATTAATTTACTGTATTATTACAGTAAATTAATTTGTTCTTCACTAAGTTATATTTCTTATTTATACAGAATATTATGTTCGTAATGTTTTTAGCACAATTCCTAGACAGTCTTTAATTTCTTAACTTGGTTAGACCATATTACACTCTGATTTTCGTGGACACCGTCAGGGAAGAATCATGTATTTTTAGGTGAGTTTGAATACCGACATTTCGTTTAGTAGATAATTTAGCGTAAATTAGCTATACAGTTTGTTTTGTACTGAGTATTCCAGCATGAAAGAACACTGTGTCGGAACGTGATTTTAGAACGAAAGAGAAAAAACTCATATAAGCATAAATCCGTGTCGATTGAATTGAAGCCAAATCGCTCAATCGTTTCGTAGATTATCAACTGACATTATTTACATCAGTTTTATTAAAATTAAATTATTTTCAGATGTTGTCGAAACGATTTTTCATTTGTTAACAATTTACCAAAGTTTTGTACGCCAAACCTAAAAGTTTTAACTCACCGTTTACAACTTTCTACTTACTTTATTAAAAACTACTAGACACGGAGTTTTGAGAACCGCATTTTTGTGTTTTTCAGGTTAAACGACATATTTAACTATTAGTTTTGTCACATAACTTAAGTTGTAGGACTTTCAAAATTTAATTATTTTACCTTAAAAACAAAAATATAGAAGAAATTTATACCTGGTCATGATTCGAGAATAAAGCATTCCTAAACCTAGTTTTATTAAGATACTTTTTATTTTTAGTTCTTAAGTCAGCTTCTAAAATAGCGTTCCTTTCCTCCTGACGCACTCTGTAGGCCTATATTGTACTTGCAAGTATATGTTAACCTACTTGCAGATGTAAACCCTTTCAGAAATTCCAATTTATTACTTGAAATCAAAAAAAGGCAACTCGTTGTAACTGTTCCATAACGTAATATTTACTTTAGCTGAATTGATTTTCATAAACAAAGGTACAGCAAGTTCGTGTTTAGACTTGAAAAAAGTTACAAGTAACTAACGATTTTATTTTTTTCATCGAGTAAACCAAGATAAATGACACCCGGAAAGGAAAAATGTATTTATTGCTTGGAAAGAAGAAAATGTAAATTAATGTTTTCCCCGCCTTCCGTTGGTGTAGCTGATTTACATAGGAATAATAAAATGTAACCGAGTCGTGAAAAACTAACAAAGCGTAAACTGAATATCATTATTCAAACATTGAAAAAGAAAAAAGAAATCATTTGACTGTTTAACGTATGGAGAAAGGAATGTTAAGATCTTGTTACTTTTTATGAATTCAAACAACAATTAAAAGTAGACCGTTTCTTACGCTGAAGTACGCGAAGCTATGTGAGTGTGTACGTGTGTGTGTGTTGTGTGTTTTCAGATTTTTACGGTTCAGCTGACTCGTTATTAAAAGATATTATGCAAATGAGAAACGTTTGACAGTTAAACTGCTGCGCCTGCACTAAACGCTTTGTTATGTATGTATATGGACATAAATATTAAAACGTCCCTATTGATTTGAATATGATAACCATTAGACCGCCTTTGGGACTACAGACATGTGTTGTCCTTCACCGGTGTTTCAATAAGTATAAAAACAGCATGTTTGACTTCTACTCACGCGTTCAGTATTAGCGTCTGTTTTGAAAATTAATCCAGTTATACTTTTGGGAGTTCGTGTGTTGCCGAGGCCAACGCCACGTGGCAAAGAATGTGAGTGGACGTGAGCGATGTACTAACGAGAACTGGAACGACGGTATTAACCAGGCCCTTGAAAATCTAATACTGTTTGAAAATTTACTCAGAAAACTAATTCCAAACAGCAATTGCCGAAATAAGAAACTATGATACATTTATTCCCACATAAAGTGCGATATTGGATAATTTCTCAATTATGGGAAATATTACAAAAATCTCGATTTATCTATTGTTTCTTTAGTAATATAACAATTGTAGAGCACGCAATCATAAAATAAGCACTGGAAATTCGGAAGAGCCAGATTTGGGTTGCAGTTCCTTTTATTCTGACACCGTTCTGATTTTGACTTATTTTTTTGAAACTTTTGATCTCTTTTGTTTGGGGGCCTGGGGTACAAACATTTTTAAACATTTTTAAAACTTAACAATTCTCTTTAGTTTGATACCCCAGATGTGATTTTTGTGATTTTATCAGAATTTTTACCCCATTTTTGGGCTCTGAAGTCCAAATATTTTGAAATTTTCAAAACTCAGCACTGTATTCAGATTTTGGTGTAAATGCCTTTAAATTTGATACTCCACAAAGGCTTTTGAGAATTTTTCACAATTTTGATCTCACATTTTTTTCTCCCACCCGTCTTATATTTTTGGAGGGATCAATTTCAAAATCAATAGATTCTGTATGGACACGTATGCCAAGCTTTACGACAATCGGTTGATGAGTTCAAAAGTTATCGTGAGACATACACAAATGGAAAAATAGACAGATAGACAGGCAGACAAATGTAAAACAGTCGAGTCAGAACTGAGGACACCCTTCGTTCGTTCAAAAGAAATGGACAATTCACTGTAATGTTAATAAGAATAAAGAATACATATTATTGATAGAGTATAATGTGTTATGTATCGACTAATGAAGTAGGCTTACTTATTGGGTAGGCAGTGTCCTTGAAGAAAGCTCCAGACAGAAGCAGCTGCAAGATCGATACTAGCTTCCTGTCCAGCATACACCTTCCTGTTGACACAGAAAATCGTCTTTGTCAGTATACATTGTGTGAGGCAGTGTATTAGAGAAATTACAAGACGAGCTAAACACAGGTACAAAGTGTAAGCGTATTACCGTGGAACAAAGCAGGGATTACGCAAGTAAGGAAATCCATGTTCCTACACCGCGCTGGTGCAACTTTTACCGGCACTAACAATCTGGCTTCTACTAATGTTATTATTGCTAGCCTACGTATCAGACAAAAATGACGCCAACATCACTACTCCTACAACTGATACAACAATAACAATTACTACTACTACCGCTACTACTACTACTACTACTACTACTACTACTACTACTACTACTACTACCACTACTACTACTACTACTACTACTACTACTACTACTACTACTACTACTACTACTACTACTACTACTACTACTACTACTACTATTATACATTTATCTTAGAAGACATTATAGACACCGACTGCAAGGATCTGTTGCAGGCAGGACGGTTTAACACATCGAAACTCAGTCGAACCACTGGGGATGGCCGAAACGTTTGGTGTTGAGCGAATCGTATGTCTTCAAAGCAAATATCTTAGCCAGCTTACTGTATTACACTGTTTAACAAGTTTATTACACAATTATGTAAAACGACCGTCTAAGGTGACACTAATGTCCTGAACACCAATGCCACGCTTCACGAACGTCTGTTCTGTTCTTCCTAACGGACCGCTTGTTAACTAAAATAAATACATTTTAACGGTCGCTTTGTTAATACCCGCTTCACCAATGCCCGTTTGGACCCGGCTAGCAAAACTCTCGTTAACACGACTATGCTACCATGATAAGTCTCGATTTTGCTTCAATAGGCCGAGAAATTAAAAAACTTATAAACTATCTGTAAGGTGACGTTTCTGATTAATGATTTCCTATTTGTCAATAATAGGCCTATTTGTATATTTTACATTTCATTGTACATTCAGTTTGTTATTCCTGTTATTGAAGACATTCCTGTGTAACTCAGTTTTTCAAGAATTTTGAAAGTAATTTTTTTTTTTAATGCTATTAGCGTTATATAAATTTTGACTCACTCAAGTGATCAAAATCGGTAGGCCTATTTCTATACCGGTGACAGTTGTTTTTCGTCTCCGATCTGATAATTTTTTTAATACCTATATTACGTAAGCGTAAAAATTTCTCTCTGCTCTATTTTTGTTTGTAACAATAGCTTATAGGCATAGCTTATACGTATACAGAACAATTGAAAATAAAATAATTCGTTTAACGAAAGAACAGAAAACAGATAAAACAAATTCTCTGATCATAGAAGTTCAAGAAATAATATTTAAATACAATTATTTCACTACCGACTCGGAACACAACGTTTTTTATGGGAAAAAACTTAAAAGTTTTGCCTTATAGCCTAAACCGGTTTTCGCTTTTAAAAAGCTTCTTCAGAGGCTGCCCCTGGGGGCACTGTCCGTCTTGTTGTTGGCGACGGTATCGACTTTTGAAAGATCGATATTGTGTGTGTGGGGTGTGATATGTTCGAATAATGCGTGTGATTTGAATTGTGTCTGTTCGTTTAGGATGTCGTTTTTATGTGTTTTCATGCGTTGGTATATTTCCAATTGTTCTAGAGTGTCTAGTTTTCGGCCTTTTGTGTGTACGTATTATAAAAAAAATAATTTTTTTTTGTAATACCTATATTACGTAAGCGTAAAAATTTTCTCTCTGCTCTATTTTTGTTTGTAACAATAGCTTATATTATATACGTTGTAGCATGACAGATAAGCCCATAAAAATGAATGGTGAATTGATCATTAAAATAAAGTAATAACATGTTTAAATCCGAAGAAAGCAATATAATAAAGAATTAATTAAGAACCACCGTGCAGTACAATCATTGATTTAAGATATAAGTTCATATAAAATAAATGTTACAAGTGATGAATCATCGAAACCAATTTTAATAACTAATAAGGTGAAAAAATATAATACCCAGGAAGGTTAGGAGTAGGCAAGGAAGATACCCAGAACATAACTAAACCCACAACAAAGAGAAGAAAATCTGTTGTATGAGACCAGAAGAGTAGATAAGGAAGAAACCCAGAACAAGGCACGATCCACCATAAAAGGTGATGCATTTGTATGAAACAAGAAGAGTAGGTGAAGAAGAAACCCATAAACCCGATGACATCCACAAGAAGATGAAGAAAATACAATTAGAAGAAACCAGAACAAAAGAAGACATCAATGAAGAAACAGAAGAAGACAGCATCCACAAGAAGAAGGAATACTCTTGTAAAAAAAAACCCAAACCCGAAAATAAATAAATATAATAATAATAGAAAAGTATAACAAAGTATCAATGCAAAAACCCACATGCACAATAGATATAAGCCAAAAAAGTGTATAGAGTAAGAGTTGAAAGTGGACCAAGGTGAAATAATAATATAATACCAAAGAACAAATCTTCATTATAATCTACAAATAGATTTCTTGATTTTAGTAAGACTATATAACCATTTAGAAATAGAATAAAGGAATGTAAAGAGAACCAGTGCAAGTTTTAGTATTATAAAAAATGAACCTTATGTTTCATTATTGGTATTCACAAACTAAGTAAATAATGAAATGATACAACTTTGAAGTGACTTAATTTATGTTCAGAAATAATATAATACATGTGTTTTAGTAAAGAACTGCCAATCCATTTAAATGACATTCATTAGAATGGTTTATAAAACAAGAGCAGGCACAGAATAAAAAGTGAAGTGACAGGGTACAATTACCCAAAACCCAATTAAAAACAGATAAAAACTGTTCATAAAACTTAATATAAGCAATGTAGAGTATAAGATTATAGTAAATAAGGTTTTGTTTATGTAGAATAAGATATGTAAAAATGTATTAGGAATAAGCAAGTTTAAAAAGGTCAGAACCACTAACATTCTTTAATTATAAAATATTTATTATAGGTATTATTGTTAATAACTAATTAAGATGTTAGAATGGAACAACATTCTTTATATATGATATTTGTTATGTATCGTTATTAATCTTTGAGTATAAAAAATGTCTGATTTGTTAAAGACAACAATTAATTGGAATTATTTGTTATATGTTAATAGTATGAAACATATACTAATTGTTATTTTGTTTACAAGAAGAAAATGTTTAATTTATGTTACAATATCAATGAAAGTCAGAGAGGGTATAACTCAATATGTATTATTTATAAAAAATTTGTATGTAAAAACTGTTAGGAATCTAGGCCAAATGTAAAAAACTAAACATCATCAAAACTGAGAAACTAAGTACATAAATACATTTAAAATGAAGGGATTTAGATAATGTAAATCAGAAACAAAGCCATGTAATTAGAAATATAACTAAGAAAGATTTTGTAAAATTATAGCCAGAATTATTGATAAAAATGGAAATGACAGAACTCAAAAATTTGGAGAGGGGAGTCATATATTCCCACATAATATTTTCAAACTTAACCAATTCATCTAATTGCAAGAAATTAAGGGAATATAAACCTTTTATTACAATATGAGATTTAATAATCATTAATATAACTTGGTAATGGCAGAATTTGGAAAAGAACAGGAAGTTAGACCTTAGGACTTAGAAATTACAAAATGAAGGAAAAAAATATCATTTTTAGATCAACAACTTAATAAAACGGCATTATTTGGTATCAAATTACGCAAAATGAACTGAAGGATAAAATTAAGTAACAACTAGCTAATAAATTTGAAGAATAACCAAAGTATACTCAGTTATATAATGTAACTTTATCACATGCACAGGATGCAAAATAAAATTTGAACAATGGAAGGAATAATATTGCTTTGGCTAAGACTTTAGTCGGAGATGAAGGAAGTAAGTTAGTTAATTATTGAACATTGTACGGGACACTTGACACGAGCAATTTACCCATCTTAACCTAGTTACGAATACCGTAATGGCGAATAATTGTCTGAGCCGAAAGTGAAAATCGAGAGTTTCGGTAAAAACATTTTTAATGTTCAACACAGTGAAATAAACATATACCAACACTGAACTAACATTATACAGCACAGAACACCAGTGGAAATAACATTTAAACCCATTAAAACAGTAATAACACTTAACCAAAAAAGTGCCTAACATATGACTAACCGACAAAAGTGAATCTGACTTAAATATACACTATTTTTCCGAATACAACACCAAAACTGAACCAGCGACACTCCACCAACACAAGAAGGAAGAATTGCAGCCACCAGGACGTAAATTCATAAGGAAAACATCTTTATTTGAACGCCAAAACTGCGAGGTGACGACTTTCAATTTCATCGGCGGCCATTGCTGATTACCCACAACTCAAATCAGCACAGCCTCCTTCTGCCTACAGGACGGTTCGCAACATATTTATTTATTTCTATACTTTGAATCTGATATATGTACTGTTAATTTTAAGAATTTACCTTGTAATGTTATACTTTTCAATCTTTGCCCTATTTCTCTGACTTTCCCTAACATAGCTGTTCAAAGAACCTATATATATAAAAAATTTGTAATAATTCAAACGATACCCTGAGAATCGATTTACATATCGACAAGAGTCAAGATAACTAATTGTTGATAAAATTATTAATATATTTCCTATTTAAACAGTTTTTAATTTCTAATATAGATAACTAACATAATACTTCAATTTAAATAGAACTAACTACAAGAATCTCACCACCATAAGGAAGATAACCTCCAAACAGAAAATAAACAAGTAGCGATTGTTATTGGAGACAATTCTATTAGTAGCTAGAGGTTTTAACAAATACACAAAAGTCTATAAAACAATTAAAATAAGTGATAAACGTTTCGGAACACCACGAAACTTAATTAATTAATTAATTGTTTTTAATTAATTATACAAAAAATTTTTAATTAAAAAAATTATTTTTTTTAATGAACAATTTTATTTCTACATAAACACATTTTTATCTACTAGTAAATAAGGTTTAGTTACAAATTGGCTAGCCCAACAGTGGGGCTGAAGATTAATAAGTTACTGAGGAAGAAAATTTTGACATAAATAAATAAATAATTTACAGAGCTGTATAAGATATATTTGTAATAAACACAATTGTAACGTTTAGTTACAAAGTAGCGCACAACTGAGGGGCTCGAATTAGCGATTGAAAGGCCACTACAATCTGCCCAATCCCTAATTGGATCTTGGCAGCAGCTATAAAGTCAGAGAAAAGGAAAAATGCAACGACGTGCAACCTTAAAGAAACGGGCGGCGGAGGCCGAAAAGGAAGTTGAAATGGATATGGAAAATAAAGAGGCGACGCCAGTGGAAGATGTGGAAAGGTTATTACCACCAGTATTATCTAAACAACCAGCACAACCAGAAGAACAACCTGAGATGCCCACACAGACAAGGGAGGTCAATCTCCAGGAGAAGGAGGTAGAGAAATCCAAGACCACTGAAGATACGAAGATGGATAAGATGATGGAAATGTTCCTACGAGAATTCAAATCCTTGAAGGAAGGAAATAGTAAGGAAAGGAAGGAAGACAGCCAGTTCTTGAAGGAAGAATTGAGGGAGAATAGTAAGAAGTTGGAAGAAAGGATGGGAGGAAAATTAGAAGGATTGAAAGAAGACAACCAGTCCCTGAGTAATAAAATTGAAAACACCAACAAGAGGATTGAAGAAAATAGTAAGAAGATGGAAGAGAAAATGGAGGAAAACAGTAAGAAGATGGAAGAGAACAACCGATCCTTGAGTCAGAAAATTGACGAAACTAATCAAAAGATGGAGGAAACCAGCAAAAAGATGGAAGAAAAATTGGAGGAGAATAACAAGAAAATGGAAGAGAAGATGGGGGAGAAATTGGAAGAATTGAGAGAGGACAACCAAATGTTAAGAGAAGAATTAAGGGAGGTCAATCAGGAGAATCTGGACAAGCTAGACGAAAGGATGGAATTGTTAAGAGAAGAACTGAACAAGGAAATCAACATTAACAAGAAAGTTATAAATAAAAAATTGGAAGAAGAAACTGTAATGATGAATCAACAAATCCGGGAAATTGACGGAAAGTGCAACCAAACCGAAAAGAAAGTACAAGAATTCAAGGAAGTGGTAAACATCAAGTTTACGAATATCGAAGAGCATAGTCGCAGGAAAGTGGAAGAACAACGGAAGAAGACTCGGGAAGAATTCGGGAGAGTACGGAGCCAAGTCGCGGAACGGTGTGATGGGATGGAAGAGGCTATGACCAATATCACGGGTCAGGTACGGCAAAGCCAAGAAGAGATGGAAGCTTTGAGGAATAGACCCACTAATTTCACCGGATTACCCATCAACGAAAACCGAGAATGGCTGAACTTCCGGCAATATAAGAGGAAACCAATGGAGTTCCTGGCGAGGATAGAAGAGTACTTCGCCAAACATAGAGGGAGTCAATGGAGCAATAACCGGGAGATACTGGACGAGTCATTCAGGGAGATGACAGATAACTGGTGGATGGCGAACCGTAGCGAGATTGCAGACTACCAGCAGTTCATGAACATGTTTAAGTCCAAATACTGGTCCGAAACAACACAGAACCTGATCAGAGACAATATTTGCAACGGACGATACAGGGCCCAAATAGGCAATACCATGACAGCCTATTTCCTAGGGAAGGTGTGCCTGGCAAAACACCTCGAGCCGGCAATACCCGAAGAGTGTCTGGTGAATAAACTGTCTTATCATTATGACGAGGATATTATCAGGGCAAGGAGAGGTAGCCAGATCAAGACGGTGCAGGCCATGACGGAGTTGTTAGAAAGTTACGAGAATGAAGAGTACTACTGCCAGAGCAGGAGGAAGAATGATAGACCGGAGGCGAGGACTAACCAGTACCCTAGTAACGGCAATAACCATCCCGGAAACCGAAACCAGCAAAGTAATTACGACGGCAACAATAACCCGCCGCGTAATAACAACAACTTTAACGGCAACCCGAACGGTAATAGGAACAATAACCCATATCCTAATAACCGTAACAATTTTTATCAGCCGCCTAACAGCCCGTATAGTCAGAGAAATCCCTACCCCGGTAATAATGAACGATATTACCAGCCCAATAGAAATTACCATAATAATTATAATAATAATAACAATAGAGTTTCCCGCCCGAGGGTTAATTTTATAAGAGCGGAAGATCGAGGGCCGAGAAGGTACTACCAACAACGGAGGAATAGTTTCCACGGTGGAGATCGACGACGAAGAAGTGAAGAACGGGACGGTCCACGCCACGAACATGGAAGAAGGAGTACCAGCCTGGAGGATCCTGGCCGACAACAAAACAGGGAAATAACCTTCGAACAGGATACAGCGCGGCAGGAACCGACACAGAGTTTCCAGAACGATGCCTCGGTCAATCCGAGTCCCAGCGATGACCACAATAATTTAAACGGGAGGAGGCAGTGATAAACTATCACGACCCGTTGCTGCTTCTACTTCCTGGGTACAAAGATGAGTTGCAAGAGGCAACCAAATTAAAAAACATCACCATAATAAGTAACAATTACTTAAAAAATATAAGAACAGAACTTCTAGAGGAAAACGAAACGAGCCTCGATAATAATAACAATGAGATATTGTATATAACAGCGGAGGTAGAAGGAATTCCCGCGAAAATCATGATAGATACCGGTGCGAATATTTCTATAATAAATGCGAATGAACTGGAAAGAATCCAGAGAGAGTGTGGGAAAACTTTGCCTATGCTACCAGTGAATAACATTGTTTTGATAGGTGCAACTGGCCGCCAGAACAAAACTATTAGGAAGCAAGTTTCCTTAAGTGTCGTTAGCCGTGGTATAGCTTTAGATATGGAATTTTTGATCGCCACCGGATTACCATTCGATATACTGGTAGGTTGCGATATTCTAAGAAGGTACTCCGCCATTATCGACCTTAACCAAGAGAAAGTATCACTATTTCCAGACGGAATAACGTAGACCGCAGATTTGATAGGAGGCGCGAATATACTTCCCAGCCCAATACACCAACAACTTCGTAAAATAAATTTCGTAAAGAACAGCCCCCTTCATAAACCAATTATATATAACAATGGAGGAGAGGATTTATGGTCAGTAAAGATACAAGAGATACGAGACTTCCAGTGCGGAACCAACAACGAAAAAATACCCATACACTTAGCAGATCGTTTAATCAGTGTATACGAGAAATACAAATCAGTGTTTTCAGACGAGCCAGGTAAGGTTAAAAACTATCAGTGCAAAGTTGAGTTTAAAGAAAACGTGGAATTTAACCGGAGGTCATACCCAATCGCGCACTCGCTAAAAGGGGCCGTGAGAACAGAAATTAATAAAATGATCAGCAGTGACATAATTGAGATTAGTCAATCTCCTTACACTAGTCCAATTATTGCTGTTCCCAAGAAAGACGGACAAGTCCGGCTCTGTTTGGATGCGCGCGAGCTAAATAAAACCATTGTGAATGACCGAACATCACCCGGTGAAAAGAGGAGTTACTAAAACGATTTCACGGCACCAAGTTTATCAGTACCTGGGACACTGTATGTGGTTACTGGCAAGTGGAGTTGCATCCACAAAGCCGTCAGTACGTGGCGTTCATTTTCGAAGGGCGCAACTACCAGTTCAAGAGACTGCGCTTCGGACTTGTAAACTCAGTAGCCATCTTTGTGGCCTGTATGGACCAAATACTTGGACAAGAAGCACTCCAATTTACTACAGTCTATGTAGACGATTTGCTCATTACATCAGAAACCTGGGAGGAACACTGTTATCGAGTAGAACATGTACTCAAAACGTTAGCGCAGAATAACATAACTTTGAAATTGGAGAAATCCAAGTTCATTGCGCGCGAAGTACAATTCTTAGGTTTCAACCCAGACGATTGAGGTATTACCCCGTCAGCAGAAAAAGTGGAGGCAATTCAGAAGTTTCCGCAACCAAAAAACAGGAAACAGTTACAATCTTTCCTCGGACTCTGTTACTATTACAGAAAGTTTCAGCACAAATATTCCGAGTTGACAGCCAAGTTTCAACCACAATTGTCTGCGAAAAACAAATGGACCTGGGGTGAAGAACAAGATATTACCTTCCAAGTGATAAAAGAAAAGTTCTTGGAGAGTGATATACTTCGTCACCCGGATTTTAAGAAACCATTCTTTTTGAATTGCGATGCTAGCGACATCCCGGATTTTAAGAAACCATTCTTTTTGAATTGCGATGCTAGCGACATCAGCTTAGGAACAACATTATACCAGGAAGATGAGGAGGGTCACCATCTGGTGATAAGCTTTGCTAGTCGTACACTGAATCAATGCGAAAAGAATTATAATATGACCGAGAAACAATTGCTTAGCGTGGTATTCGCATGCAGCAAGTTCCGGACATACATTCTCGGGTATCCAGTCATTGCTCGCACTGATCATAAATCCATCTCATTTCTACGTAGGTGCAAATTGAGTCACGGCCGATTGGCTAGATGGGTACTCGCCCTACAAGAATACAATTTACAATGGGAGTATATTCCGGGAAAAAAGAAGGTGGTAGCCGATGTGTTGTCACGGATCAATTTGGAAGACCAGACCTTTGAGGGAGAGAAGGAGAGCTTAGTTAAAATTTACAACTTATTTAAAACCAGATCCGGTCTAGAAGCTCTATTGATAAACATCCGTATCCACCAACAGTCTGACCCTAAACTGAAAAACATAATCAATCGATTGGAAGCCGACGATGACACCGTTTCCAAATACTACCATCTCAATAAAGGAATAATATTCGTCAAAACAGCCTTGGATGAAGAAACATGGAAGGTGATTATTCCGCACCAAATCGAGAAGGAAGTTATAATCGATTATCATATAAGGTATGGCCATATGGGAGCGCTAAAAGTGATACAGGCTTTAGATGAAAATTGCAAAATAAAGAACATTAACCGAAAGGTAAGAAATTACCTAAAGCCTTGTAATATTTGCCAGTGTGTTAAGATTAATAATGAGAAGAAAGAGGGTATAATGATACCAATAACATCGAACGCAAAACTAGAAAAAGTGTTCTTAGATATCTGCGGGCCATTTCCCCGTAGCGGCGGTCGACACAGGTACAAGTACCTAATAATAATCATGGACCATTATACTAAATACATAAAGCTATATCCGGTTAATCGGGCAACCACTGCGAAAGTTCTTGCGGTAATAACAGAGTGGTATGTGCCAGAGATAGGTAAACCATCTTCAATCATTACCGACCATGGTACTCAATTTAAAGGAGAAGATGGCGAGACACATTATTATCACTTGGGATTAAAACCTATAAGACGTCAGTCTACCACCCAAGTAGTAATCCGGCTGAGAGGGTATTGAGAGAAGTGGGTAGAATCTTGCGAACGTACTGTCACAACCAACAGAAAAAGTGGCAAGAGTACTTAGCAGCAACAGAGAAATTCCTAAATTTCGTCCACCATCCAGCTATAGGAATTACCCCTTACTCCGCCATGTATGAGAAACCAACCCCCCGAGAAATTGAAGAAATAATAGAGTTCCCAACAAACAATGGTCGTACGTTTGACCAGGTGAAATTCTATAACAAGGTGGCCGAAGACCAAGAGAAACGGCAAGCCAAATATCAAAAGGCAATAGGACGTACAATAACTTACAAAGAGGGTGAGAAAGTTCTATTAAAAAATCGAGAACTGCCCAGCACCCTAGAAGGAATAACAAAAAAGTTATTATTACTATATACTGGTCCATATGTTTATACTTTTCAATCTTTGCCCTATTTCTCTGACTTTCCCTAACATAGCTGTTCAAAGAACCTATATATATAAAAAATTTGTAATAATTCAAACGATACCCTGAGAATCGATTTACATATCGACAAGAGTCAAGATAATTAATTGTCGATAAAATTATTAATATATTTCCTATTTAAACAGTTTTTCATTTCTAATATAGATAACTAACATAATACTTGAATTTAAATAGAACTAACTACAAGAATCTCACCACCATAAGGAAGATAACCTCCAAACAGAAAATAAACAAGTATCGATTGTTATTGGAGACAATTCTATTAGTGGCTAGAGGTTTTAACAAATACACAAAAGTCTATAAAACAATTAAAATAAGTGATAAACGTTTCGGAACACCACGAAACTTAATTAATTAATTGTTTTTAATTAATTATACAAAAAAAAATTTTAATTAAAAAAATTATTTTTTTTAATGAACAATTTTATTTCTACATAAACACATTTTTATCTACTAGTAAATAAGGTTTAGTTACAAATTGGCTACCCCAACAGTGGGGCTGAAGATTAATAAGTTACGGAGGAAGAAAATTTTGACATAAATAAATAAATAAATTACAGAGCTGTATAAGATATATTTGTAATAAACACAATCGTAACGTTTAGTTACAACGTATACACAACAATTGAAAATAAAATAATTCGTTTAACGAAAGAACAGAAAACAGATAAAACAAATTCTCTGATCACAGAAATTCAACAAATATGTGCATGTTTTGTTGTTTTATTTACGTTACACGAACGACTACTTAACAGAAAACAACGTATGCACTAAACGTAATTTTAAGGTTAGCTCTCGTCGTTTTAACGGCCTTCAACTTGCCTGCTGGAGTCAATGCATGGTTTCCATTAGTTAACCAGTCACTATAGTTCTTCCGTATGTGGTCCTTAAATGGTTTATTAACAATCACAACTAGAATTTGAAGCTGAGAAGTAATTCCCCCAGGGATTATAACAAGATCAGTGTTCATTTTTGCAACCAGTTACTTATTTTCTCAGGCATCAACAATCATGAAAAGCTATTTATCATGAAAAGCATCAACAATGCCTCTCTGGCCTAGTACAGCATCTGATCAACATCCCCAAATAACCCTAAGCAAATCTGTAGTTATATAACAGGCCAAATACCTCCCGTTAAGTTAACCGATGATTTTAATGCCCCATATCTTTAACTTCGTGAAACGGGTTATCTCCCGTTATATCCTTAACGGGTGATTTATCGGCCGTTAAATTCTTAACGGAGATCGGTGAAACGGGGCATAAGAGTAACGTGAGACTGTCTGGATTAAAATTGTGTTCGGAACTCAGCGAGATTCAGGAATCAAACTGGGAGGTAGGAGAAAGCTGTGCTTAACGTGATCTCTTCGAAAGGGACTAGCATCATTCATAATTTTACGTCACTCTCATCTTTGGCCAGCGTGGAAGTCTGTTACAACCAACAGCGTAACAAAATATCCCCCAACCTCCGAATCAGCACTTCCTCTTTCAACCATCCTGGGAATACAGAAAATTCATTCTTTAAAACCTGTAAGCGATGGGTAATTTCTCTATTCAGACTGCTTCCATCGTAATTTCTCTATTCGGACTGTCCCATCGTAATTTCTCTATTCAGACTGCTCCCATCGTAATTTCTCTATTCGGACTGCTCCCATCGTAATTTCTCTATTCGGACTACTCCCATCGTATAATTTCTTTATTCGGACTGTCCCATCGTAATTTCTCTATTCGGACTGTCCCATCGTAATTTCTCTATTCTGACTGCTTCCATCGTAATTTCTCTATTCAGACTGCTCCCATCGTAATTTCTCTATTCGGACTACTCCCATCGTAATTTCTCTATTCGGACTGTCCCATCGTAATTTCTCTATTCGGACTGTCCCATCGTAATTTCTCTATTCAGACTGCTGCCATCGTAATTTCTCTATTCAGACTGCTCCCATCGTAATTTCTCTATTCGGACTACTCCCATCGTAATTTCTCTATTCGGACTGTCTCATCGTAATTTCTCTATTCGGACTGTTCCATCGTAATTTCTCTATTCAGACTGCTTCCATCGTAATTTCTCTATTCAGACTGCTCCCATCGTAATTTCTCTATTCGGACTGTCCCATCGTAATTTCTCTATTCTGACTGCTTCCATCGTAATTTCTCTATTCAGACTGCTCCCATCGTAATTTCTCTATTCGGACTACTCCCATCGTAATTTCTCTATTCGGACTGTCCCATCATAATTTCTCTATTCGGACGGTCCCATCGTAATTTCTCTATTCAGACTGCTTCCATCGTAATTTCTCTATTCAGACTGCTCCCATCGTAATTTCTCTATTCGGACTGTCCCATCGTAATTTCTCTATTCTGACTGCTTCCATCGTAATTTCTCTATTCAGACTGCTCCCATCGTAATTTCTCTATTCGGACTACTCCCATCGTAATTTCTCTATTCGGACTGTCCCATCATAATTTCTCTATTCGGACTGCTCCCATCGTAATTTCTCTATTCAGACTGCTCCCATCGTAATTTTTTGTCGCTTGACGTTTCGATCCCTTGAATCTGTGTTTGTCGTTAAAAGCTAAACATCATACAAAAATAAAATAAAAAACGTAAAACTTATTCCTAACGGTAAAAAAAACATACAAACACTTGGTAAGTTTCACAGTTTATTATTTACCTCTGACAATTGTTTCACCCTATTTTGCTATTCTCAAAGAAATCATAGAAACAACTAAACAAAGAAAGTAGGGGTGGTGAACATGTGTTAACGGTGTGCAGCAGCACATGTGTGTGGGGTGTGTATGTTGGAGGGAGTGGAGAAGGTAGTATAGGGAAGATCAAGTGTCTGTAAAATCTGAGTATAATTGAAAGGAAAATTCTAAAAATGAACTAATTTTTAATTTAAAAAAAAAAAAAAAAATTTTAAAGGATTTTAGTCCATGAGCCAGATCAAGATACCAACAAATTTCATTTAACAAATTACATTCCGTTTATAACAGATAGTTTTAGTTAGTTTAGTTAATTTTTATAATTCGCCTGTGAATTCGTCCGTGGCATGCTCCACGCCTAATTCGATACTTTACAGCATCACCTCCAGCGGGAGTTCAAGATGAGAATGGGTAACGGAATTTGTCATGTGACGTCGTATGTTCCTTTAAACGTCTTATCCGCAAATTGAAACAGATACCTTGTAGGCGTGACCTCTGGTTCACATATAACAGGTTTGTAGAGATGAAAGTCGAGTTCCAAATGGAAAATTCTGCGTACGGAGCTGTCCGAAATTCCTAGGGCACTTGCGTGTTTTAATGCCGACAGCCGAGGACTGCTAAGAACAGCGTGACGCACGCGTTCAACATTCCACGGTGTCCGAACAGTACGCTGTTTCCTTGGTGGTCTCTTCCTAATGCCACAAGCCGTTTTCCGAAATTCGCCACCCACAACAGTTTGGTATGGCAGCTTGGAACACGGTCAATACGATGAATGTTGAAATAACGGCGAAAAGCGCGCTGCGTAACAATCACTGATTCATTGGTTTTAAAAAACGTTTCCACTACGAATGCGCGATATTTTGCCGACCAATGCTCCATGGCGACTGAAACGCTTTGTCGAACACATGAGTGGAAGGTCGATCACAGGGCTTCATGCTACACTCCACAGAACTACTTCAAAAATCGTCAGGTTTCTCTGGCGGACCCTGTATATTTAGACAATTACACTGAGACGAGTAGTATAGCGCAGTAGTATTTAACAGATGGGACGCGAAATCTTTAAAAGGAAAACCAAACTGTTTCTTTTAACAAATAAGTTTTTGTAAGCAATGATAACACGGCAGATAAATATGCCAACGTGTGTAGAATACAATCAACTACAATAACATTAATTAACAACTAACAAAATCTTTATACAATGAACAGGAAAAATATCAAAATTACTTTGAACTTGCGGCGAGTTGGTTAATTGTACGAGGAAAAATAAATTAATCGCTTTTAAAATAACTGAATTGTTAGTGGAAGTTATATAATACAAGAGAATTTAAATCACATAAGATTTTGTTCATTTCTGAACTGCTATAAGTGATATATCTGTCTCCTCTTGTTCTTCTTCTGCACGTCACGGAGTAAGCACTTTGCCTGTTCCGTCTTCACAGAGTATCATACCTCTCCATCTCACTCTCTGTCTTGTACCAAAGCGTATCGAAACGCAACCTTAGGTAGTCGTCCATCCTCCATTCTGTCCTCCAAATATTGTAACCATTCCCTGCGGTATGCCTGGATTTTATCATTTATGGAGAATACTTGTATCTCTTCCCTAATATCCTATTGCGCAAACGATCGTGTCTCAAGCAACCCTTTGTTCTTCCCAGAAACTTCATTTCCGAAGTTTGGATCTGGTTTTTGATCTTCTTTGTAGGAACCCATGTTTCACATTCATATACTAAAACAGGCACTGCCATTGTTTTATAAAATTTAAGCCTTGTCTCTTTCCATATCTTTTTCGTCAACTTATATGTATGACGCCACACATCATCTTAAACGCGATATTTTAGTAGTGATATGTCGGCCTGTGTCATTCTCAATGCTGATAGTGCAATCCAGGTTAACTGAAGTCAGAGACTTGTTCCAAAACTGTTCCATTAAGAACAATTTTTGATCTGACTGGGAACTTCCCTCAAAAAGCCATGATTTTTTGTTTTCTGCTTTGATATTTGAAAATTATATTGTTTACAAATACGATTTAAACGATGTAAAGAATGCTGCAACTCATCCTCTGTTTTCTGTATTAAGACTGCATCGTCAGCGTAGAATAAATATCCACACTCGTGTTTTGGTTAAGTCGAATTCCTGAGGCAATATTTCGTCTCCATGATTGGATGACGTCGTCAATACATATATTAAAAAGCGTAAGTGAAATACTACATCCCTGCCTTACTCCTTTATTTACTAAAATTTCTTCAGTCTTTGTCTTCCTAGTATTTACTATTATTTTAGAGTTTCAATATAGTGCGAGAATACAAGCATATGCTGTAATGTGCATGTATTAAATAAAATAAATATTTAAATTAATTTTAGTAATATGTAATAGACAAGCAGGTGTGAAATTGAAAACTAAATTATGAACAGGAATCAACAGGAAAGATCACGCGATTGCCGCTGAGAGCGTGTACACGAGTAAATAGTGTGTGTGCGTGAGGCCTGTTCAAGCCTGAAAGTTTGCAATCTCACCCCAAATAGATACTAAATTAAAGTTTTATTTAATTATAAGCAAACCGTAAATATTAGAAAGATTGTAAAGACTTCTAAAAATGCATAAAATTCAGACACATGTGCAGTGCGAATTCTGTGTAATTATGACGTTCAGCATGAATTCTGTGCGATTTTTAGAGCATAGTAATTACACTAATGACGCGATCATTATGATAATTACGTATAATATGTGTAATTAAATCAGACAATGTTAGATCACTTTGAAATCCGCATTAGATATTGCCATTGGTAAAAATGTGCGAATATATGGAATTGGACGATGGTGGGGGAACTGACGCCACTGACAGCTTCTGACCTGCAGAATCCTGTGACGATAGGTGTGATTTTTTTGGTGAATATAAATACAAGCCCAGGAGAGCCAAATTTACTCTTCAATCAGTTTTAAATTGCAGCGGTAAGCTCTGTTCGTCAGAGACGTGAATTTTAATTACTTCAGACATAGCTGGGCGCTATGTCCATTATCGACAAGATCTTTTGTTTATAAACTGTAAAGTCTAACGGACAATACGTTAGTTCAAGTAATAAAAAAACAGTAACTACAATTATCGGACGTCTACAAACAGTCTACAACTACAAACATCAACACTCTAGACAAATGGCGAGAGAACATCAAGCAGAGGAACGATATGCAGAGCAATAGAAGCGGTTAATAGAACAACAGCAGCTGATTCAGAGCAACACATCATTCCATTCTACAGCCAGCAGATGGGACCATGAAGGACGAGTGACTGGAGGACGACCAGTGGAACCGAAAAACGCAAGAGGACATCCAGTAGGAGAGGACCGACAGATCGCCGGAGGACATGGGTACAATCTGCAGAATTGAGGTGACGAAAAACCAATTTATAATTATAAAAGAATAGAGACATTGAAAAGACATTAATTAAAAAATTTTAAATTAAAGAAAAATTATGTAGGTAGTGATAAGAGAATGTAATTTAACTATAGTAAGAATGTTCTTGAATGATGACCAATTAATTTAAAGATAATTTAAATCCTTGCTTGGAGGATCAACAATTGATTTAATAATTTTAAATTTTCATTGAAAGCAAAGTAAAAAAGTATAAAGTAAAGTAGTTGGAAATACAGAAGAAGACTAAACTCGATTAGTTTATTTATAATGTTATAAAGCCTTAAGATGTATGCCAAGCATAGAATAATAATGTAAAAAAGAACAAATGTATAAAGCACACATTCAGACTGAGTAGCTGAGAATTTATAGTGTAACGAAGAAATGTGTAACATAGAGCTGATAATATAAGATATAAGATTTATTTTATGATGAATGTACGGCAACAAAGAAACATTGAAACAATTGATAATGAATATTGTAATAAAACAAATAAATTCTGATTTTGTGTTTTATTAATTGTTTAATAAAATTTTATATTATTTTTTTTGTATTTTATTTATTTATTTGGTTAATAATTAATTTTTTATTATTTAATTTTATTATTTAATTATGTTAAGTGGTTTTATTTTATTTTATTAAATTTTCAATTAATTAATTAATTGAAGAATTATCAATTGGGTATTACTTGGTAAGGAAATATTTGGTTCACGGGGTTAAATAGTTATGTTGTGTCCAAATCGATTGAAGGTAGCTGTCAATTCAGCGTCTTTATTTCTTCTTCTGCTTGTCTTTTTGCCTTCTGAAGTCCTGTTAATTACTGAAAAACTTACGTCTTTTAATTTAACTATTTAGTTATTAAATAAAACGCCAAGTGAAAACAAATAATTAGATTTATTGTGAATGATGCGATTATTCGACTTGCGTCGACTATTGCTCTCGGAGTCGAGACTGTATCTCAGGTCGATTAATACATGTTCCAAAATTATTTCAAATTAAATTATTATTAAACATGGATTCTTTGAACTGTCGAAATAGTCAGGAAAGGCAAGTTAGAGAATTCAATACTTACAATTAGAAAAACTTATTCATTAACATATATAATTATTAAAAGATATAGTAGATATTATTAAAAATGAATTCGTACCACAGTCTGGCGATTCTGACGTCACGCTATCTCCGTCTTGTTCCGGTCGCTGCTAGTTGCAATTAAAAGATGGCTGCCTCCATGCGTTGTCCCAAGCTTAGAATTTTTCTCTGAGATTTTACTTCAATAAAGTGCAGTAGTTGATAAATTCCTCTTCTGTGATGTAGTTATTGCAAGATCTTCAAGTTGTGGGGTTTGATTTTCGTCCTCCACTGGATTTCGTCCGGTAATACGTGTGTAGTGTTGAACGGTCTCTTCAAATCAGTTGCTGTTCATAGATTAGGTTAGATTTATAATTCCCTCGTAGTCGTTCGTTCTGGTAGTTAGTTTGGTGTGTTTTAAATATGTTTTATATGATTAATTAAATTGGATTCGCTGATTTACTGTATGTATTTCATTCTTTCATATTTCCATAGTACATATTGGTTTTAGTTAGTTAAAATTGTTTATTCAGATTTCTTCTCAATACTCTAACACGTCCGTTCTGCTTGGAGTCTAACAATCAACTACTTATATTTGTTTCTTCATATAGAAAATCCTGTAAGATTTTTGTCGCATTTTTCATTGTTCACTATCAGCTCTTTGCATAATTACCGATTTAATTTTACAGAAATAAATGATATTTTTTATATTTTACTGGCTATAATTTAGTTATTTAGTATTTTTATGAAATTTTAATTACATAACTATATTCCTGCTTTGATTTTATACAAGTTAATATTAAATATGACCTAGTTTGGTTTGAATTAAACTCAAAAGTTACATTCCTTGAAATTTACTTCTAGGCCTTATCACGATTTACATAATTACCCATTAAATGGTTTACACTATGTTTTATGTTACCATTGTCCTCAAATAAGATCACTAATTAAATCGTTATAATTTGCCTTCACTACTTTGTCATTATACTAAACATTTACTGATTTATTTATATTTTACTTATACTTGGTTCATTGCCTAGGTATTATATTGTATAATCCTTATTTAAGTCAATTTTATCCTCTGACTTTCTTAAATACTATTACAGGTTGTTGTGCTAATTGTAATAAAGTATTTGCATGCTACAAGGAATAATTTATATTAATTTGGTCCAGGGTTTCTCTAATTTATCTCCTCTGATTTGATTACAGGGTCAAAGTTGAATTTGGTTTGATTTTCAATTTTCATTTTTCCTATCAATATTATAATTATTTCACTTTATCATTATTAATTTTTCTGGGTCACTATTTATAGGACATTTGAAATAATATATTGTCTTTCCTTCCTTAACAAAATTCTGACATAAATTAACATTCTTTAAATACAACAAACATTTATTCTCTAACATTTAGTATCTCCTAATTAACATAGTAGGTAGTGAATACCAATATAATAATTAAACATAATAATTAAACAAATAAACAAATTAAGGTCTTAGCCTGATTACAGTCTTTTGCTGTCCTTTCAGAACTGGTTTGGTGCGTTCCCTGTAATTACACAATATTTTATTTATATCTAGATTTACATGAAATCATTCTATTGGTATTGTATTCTCTGACTTGTTTATGTGGTTTTCTAATTTTTGGTATTACTATTATAGTTTATGTTCATTTAGTTATTTTGTTTGACTCTGATAGAGCGTTCTGTCCTTAAAATAGGATTTGGTCCCTTTGAGATTTTTATTTTAATTAATTTGTCCATGTTTGTACTTCCTTACTGCTCCTTATCTTACTGGGTATACTGATGATGTTACTGGGATAATAATCATCCTATATGGTTTAACACTTTTGTTCTAAATTGAATGTGCTTAATTTCTTTGGGTTGAGAGTTTTTATAGTACTGTTGAGACATTTTATTTATTATAGTGATTACTTCGTTTATGTTACTTTTATTTAGGTTTATTCTACTCATTCCAGATTGCTTCTTCCTTTCATTTTCTATGTGGTATTAAATTGTAAAAATAAGGCAAAATTTCCGTTATGCTACAATATTTTATGGCGAAGTAAATATTATTATAATATTTTTTGTTATTTTCTTTTGAATAAAGAAATGAAAACATGTTACGATTCGTAAAAGAACTACTCTTATTATGATTACACCTGAACTCCAATTATACATACACGTTATCAGTAAACTTGTATGAGCTATTCCACTACACAATTTAGATTACATTTAAT
Source organism: Magicicada septendecula (assembly GCA_034769895.1). Lineage (NCBI taxonomy): Eukaryota > Metazoa > Arthropoda > Insecta > Hemiptera > Cicadidae > Magicicada > Magicicada septendecula. The sequence goes on along the minus strand of CM068374.1, from coordinate 301,069,797 downwards.
TAATACATTGTGTCGTTGTATATTTTTGGCGTCCCAAGAATGTGGGGCTCCTCAAATACAAATAAATTTGTATTTACAACCTGAATACAACAAAATTGTGTCGTTGTATAATTTTGGCGCCCGTTAACGTGTGGCACGACACGCCTAGATTTAATAAATAAATGTATGCTCTATTGTTAAATGTGTGCATAGGATTTTATGTATAATAATTGATGTTTATTTATGAATATTTTGTATGTTGTTTATTTTGTTGTGTGTAATGACACAACTGGCGCCCACCAATACATTGATGTATATGATAACAGGTGTAATTTTAACAAGAGTATAATAATAGTTACTAATAAAATAAATAAACAAGAAAATGGTGAACGGTTGTATAATAATAATAATTTTAAAAATAAATTTAAATACACCATATTCATGATGGCAGCACCAGAAAGCCTGAACATGGAAGCACTTCAAACTATGATGCGTGCTTGGGCAGATGAAATAAGCACCAAACAGACAGAAAATCTAAATGCTAAACTTGAGGAACAAACTGAAAAGTTAAATAATAAATTAGAACAACAGACTGAAAATTTTAAACAAGACACCATAAAAATAACGAAGAAAGTAAAAGAGAACAGAAAAGGTTGTTGATACCAACTCACATATGGACACGATTGGAGAAAATATATGTGCAATAATTGATAAACAAATGGAACAAATATGTGAAACGATGATATGGGAAGAAACCATAATAATTGAAGATACGAAAGAAAATACGTTCGTAATTAATAATGATAATTCTAGAGAAATAATTAACATTAAAGAAGAGAGCAAAATGAAAATTCAGCGATCATGCCTTATTGATAGGAATATCCAAGTCGCAGGATACACACACAGTAGTAAATCACATAAGAGAAAAACACATGTGAACCACTTAAGGCACCACATTTACGGGGAGAGAAAACACGGTAAGTACCGAACAAGTGGTAATTATAATAACAATAATTGTAATCATAATTATAAAAGATACAAAGAGGGAGAGAAGACGCGCACAGCTGTTCAGGTAGGTTCACTAAACCAAACTAATGAGAGAGAGAGCGAAGCGTTTGTAAAGTAAAACGAAGGGGAGATTCTGTGTAGCCGAGAGACAGGATGAAATTTGTACCATATAAACAGGTGAGTTACACGGTCAAAACCAACGTTCACGCGGTAAATACCCACAATAAAGGAATGCAAGACGGAAATGTTACATGGCGGGTTATGCTACAAAGAAACAATGAATTTCCTGTAGACGACGGACAATGTATTGTTAACTTAGAGAGGGGTGGAAATCAAACGACACCGCACTCAACGCTCTATTGTAATGAATAATTATTTTTAAATGAAAAATAGTATTGTTGATTATTAATAAGAATAGGAGTACAAATGGTTAATCCGCCCCTGCTGGCAGATCATGACAAAAAAACAGACATGCAGATGTTCGAAGGTACGGTTGAAGCAGCTTTGATGAGGGCAGTATTTATATTGAAGAAAAAGTCATACAACACCCAAATTTCCTTCTACATTAGTAAAGTTACATATTGTATATAACTTCAATATGTAACGGTACATATCATAGCCAAAATACATACCGTCATAAGCAACAGTAATAATACATAGAAGGCCATCAGAACAACTAAACTTGAATTTAAAGGAGGAAAAAAACTAAATAATAAACTAAAATAGAAGAAGGAAGAGACTAGCATTAAGAAATAATTAACTGCGGAAGAAATGAAGACAACCGACTAGAGACAAGACCAACGTTGACCCAATATACCCAATAGATCAGACAGTGAGAGAATAACTAAAACATACACCAAAGGAATATAAATTGAAGGAGGTTAATGAATTAAGTTAAAATAGGGAAGAATTGAATTATCTCAACCAGGAGAACTAATAGATAAGGAAAAGAAAATAACAAAATAGAGAATAATACTCATGATTGAGAAAAAGGAATCAGTTTAAAACAAAAATACAAACCGTATTAAATGACTTAACAATGATATCAAACCATTAACAGCCTATTATAAGTGACTGGACTGTGACAATAACTCTAATTTAAAATAAAAATATAATGACCAGGCGAGTTGAAATTAAAACTTTGTACTAATATGATTTAATAATATATAAAAGATAACAACAACATTGTATCTTATCTACTATGTATGTAGATGATATAGAAACAGAGATATCAGAAAAACTGATAATCTCCAAAATTATTGTAAAAATAATATAAAAGGAGCTGGAAAATAAATACCAGACAATAAATAATAATTAATAATATTGATACATTTAAATAATTGTGAAAAAAGTATAGAAACAAGCCACAAAATGAAACTCATTGTTGCAAGCAAGTATAGGACACACATACATAACCTAATAACTAGCATTTTTCATTTATAATGACAAGAATTGATAACAAAAATGTTATCAATCCATATTCTGTTACATTGTAATTAAACTAGATGTTATAAGGATCATACCAGTACCAAGACTAGTTTACCAAGGAAGGATTTATATTGTGATTGGTGTAAATCAACAAACTGAAATGGACAGAATAGGATTTACCCAATAAACAATCTTAACAACCTTTAAGAATATCAATATAAGAGAAAGAGGTTGATACCAGTAGAATCAATAATATATAGTACCACTAATAGGATATAAACCAATAATTAGTAAAATAAAATTGAGTCTTAATAATGAAAATTAAAGGGACTTGTCATGTAGCACTAGATCCAAGAACTAGTGATAAATTAATAGCAAGTGAAGACATACTGGTACAGCCCAAAACATTGTCAAACTTTGTAGTTATTGTGGTGACCAGTTATGTAAGAAGCAATGACTTAAAAATCAATTATGTAATTTCAAATGAAAGTAATGTAACACACTATTGTACAAAACTAGGAGTGATTATAAAGACTAAAAACTGAACAAAAGAATAATGTAATAACTAAAACTGAGGTGATCAGAAGTTGCAATGATCGTTTCAGAGTAATTGTGTCATAATATAAATGGTTAAGAAATTACTACTAAAAGACAATAAGTAAAACTAATTGATAGTATCATAGGCCAATATTCCTAGCCAAGTTAATTAGAAATAAGTATTTTCTCATGTCATGAGTAATATTGTAATGGTGATAAGAAGTTGTAGATAACGATTATGAGAAATGAGGTTGCAGTAAAAGTAAGGAATAATAATGGAAAGTGTAATTAAAATATAGTAACTAATATTGAATTAGGGCTAAACAGCCAAAGACAACTTTTATCAAAATACAACCTTATAAATGATTGTAAAGAGTTCATACTCGACTATTAGCGAGTATGAAATTACTCGATAATTAGCGTTTATTGAAATTTAATAGTCAAAATAACTAAAACAAAAATTATAGTATCAGCAAATTTATTTTTGTTAATAACGATCAAACTCATATGGTGTGGGGATCCAAATTATTCGTCTCAGAGAATACTGAGCAACGGTAATAATGAATTGTTAATTAGAGCAAAGATAAGGGAATAATGTTAATTATAAGGATTTAATAATTTGCCAGTCCTTGGGCGTTATAATGTAAACCAATTTATTATAATCTCAAAACCAGTCAAAATACGCGTTGAAGGCGTCTTTTTTTCCGAGATATACCGAAGGGTCACGAAAATTAAGAAAATTAACCAATCAGCGATCATCATCGAGCATTAGATGCCAGATTCGTAAACCGAGGAGGACACAGTTCATCACAGTACATCGACGGAGAGGCCACCCCGGTCCTGAGACAAAATTTTAAGAAAATAACCTCAACCAGCTGACGAAAATCGATAACCTTAAAACAAAAGTGAAAGTTAGGTTAGGCCGAAAGTAAACAATGTTGAGTTAACCTTATATCAGTGTCTGTTTGCGGAGTATGTGCGCATAGGAAGTAAACTAAAATATTAATAAAAAAGAAAAGTGGAATTACGAAAAAGGAAATACAAGCAAGTATAGTGACAATTATACTATACTTAGAGCAATTAAGACTTGCCACAATAAAAAATGTTTACTATGTATAATTAATAAGACTTATCGAATAAATCAAAAGATAATTAAATATGAAAACCTAAGGAATATGGGACCTTATCAATTTAATTAATTCATTAATTGCTAAAGGAGTTAGCGACAGTTGATTTTATTTATAAAAGTTATTCACTTATTTAATAGACTTCATCAAAAGTGATGATGGAAACATTTTCATAGGAACACTAAGGGTGCAATGAACTTTATTATTTCAATTAATATGTTAACAATTTAAGAAGTGTGACGGAAGCTTATTATAACTTTAGTAATTGCCCACAGACATGATAAACTTTAATTATCAGAGATAATAAAATAAAATAATTTATAATGAACTTTAAGAAAGAGTTAAACAGTATTGCATTAATCAATTTGTTCCTAGTTAAAAGAATTTAATAGTAAGCCGAACATGCTTACCAGAGTTATTTGTTTACCTAATCAAATTCATCCAATATGAAGAATCAGAGAATCTTCTATGAAAAATGAAGAGTTTCATAACTTTATTAAACTAATAATTTTAAAGGTTGTTGAAAAAGTATTATTAATTTTAAGGTCCACTGACCACAGTTCAGTACGCCGAATAACCTCCAATGTTGACGGAACGTGTCTGTGAATTTTTATGTTATTAGTTAAGATGTATTTATTAATGTAATCACTCTCCTACTACTCAATGATTATATTAGTATAAAGATTCAGTTTTGTTTTTTTTGTATCTTGCAGTCTAAAAGGACCTACAACCAAAAAACCAAAAAATAACGTTTTATGTTCTAAATACTAAGAATCAGAATAACCAACCCTGAGATAAAAGATTTTCATAAAGCTAATCATTATGGTAAAATGGACAAAATGTCAATTTTAATTATTCTTTAAAGTAAATCCATGAGCATTATCGAACAATAAACCACATATTTATCCAATAAAACGAGTTAACTAAATTATTTCAGTAGACTAGACAATTACAGGTTAGGTGAACAGCTCGCAACAGTTGGTACTGTTGGTAGCGGCAATTGAGATAATTTAAGTTATTTTAAATTTAAATTACCATCTCAATTCTGCATAATTAACAGGACTTTATTCCAAGTAAGTAGATCACTAATAAATGAAATCTACCTTCAGCGAGGTACCTTCAGCGTAATCTACCTAACGAAATAAATTTCATAAATAATCATCAAGAAAGAGTTAATTAATTGATCAATTAACCCGAATAAAGATCGTTACATAACAATATATGCCTGTAGTATTATACCGTATACAAATGTCTGTCTATTACTATCCATATCTACCTTTTTTGGCAGGACTCGTTTTTCGCTAGTACTAATTTTTTCACTAATACTGGGATTTTGTGTAGCTTACTGGAAAAACAAGCAATTCGAAGGAAAGCGGGATGCTTTACATATCTCCCATTTTTTTTTTGTGTTTCCCACAAAATTTACTTCCATTGAAGTTTTCGAAATTTTACTGAATAACATTAAAAAATATTGGCCATCTAACGAATAACAAATCTTGTTTTCATTTGTTAATAGGTTGTTTTTTTTTAATTTTAATCATACTATTCAAATATAATTGTATTTTTCACTTTACATTTTCTGGTGTTATTTAATGTAAATAAACGTTATTTTCTTTGTTTTTAATGTTACTCTCTTTCAAGCATTGTGCAGACACATTAAACGTTATATTTTTCCTAATCATGGCTTTTATTTCTTTAAACAGTAAACTAAAAACTAAAACCCATTATTATCTAACCTCACAAATAAAAACAACACGTATTTTCTCTGTAAGTTATGAAATAGAATACTTTAGAATAGTACACTTCTTTTCCTTCATATCGTGGTATGACGATACAGTAGCATATTCAAATCATCGAAAATGTAGTGTGGGTACGGATATTGGGAAAGTACCATTTATTTTTAGGCCTAGCGCAGACGGTCGATTTTTTCCCGGGCGATCATGAATCGCCGGATTTGTAACACATGAACTGAAATAGGAGAGCGCACACAGGCGATCAGAAATTGCCGGCGATTAAAAATCTGTGCGGTGCCACAGATTATTGGGCGAGGCAACTGTCGCCCGTCGATCTGTATCGTACATGTTTGAACCTGTCAGCGCACATGAAGGCAAGTATATTGCCTTCTTCGAGCAATTTCTTGTTATTGTATTGATGGTCTCCATGACAACGTGTAGTTCAGTTTTGTTTTTAGAGAAGAAATACACTGTCTAACTTGGAATTTGATATTTTGCTCCGTTCGCACGACGTAGGCCCTTTCAATTATGCCTTTTCGTTGACGCGTATAATTGGGGCGAAGCGAAGCGAAGCCCCTCTATCCGCCACTTTGCACTTTCTTTTGACGCATACTCCTCCGAAATTACTCATCCAATCTCCACCAAACTTTACATGTACATTCTGTACATATTCAGGGGTGTATATTTTTATTTTTGTGAAGATTGGTCGATTCTAAGTTAAATAATCATTTAATTTCGCTAAATTAAAACCCTTTAAAACGATAGTGTATTAAGACAGAAACTACTTATCCAATCTCCACCAAACTTTATATGTACATTCTGTACATATTACGGGGTACACATTTTAATTTTTGGAAACATTGGTCGAGCCAAAGTTAAATAATAATCGTTTAATTCCGCTAAATTAAAACCGTTTGAAACTTACACCAACGGCGCCGAATCGGTCCGACGGTGAACGAGTGTACCCGAACGCAGTCACATGATTACACATTGACACGTGGTGTATCGACGAGTGTACCCTAACGCAGTCACATAATTACACATTGAGACGTGGTGTATCGACGAGTGTACCCGAACGCAGTCACATGATTACACATTGAGACGTGGTGTATCGACTGCAACAATGCTGTAATTATTTCTTTGAGTGCGTTTTGCTTTTCGCTTTTGTGTAACCCAGAATATGTTGAAATAATTAATCATGCCTAAAAGACGCCGAGGTGGAAGTATTCATAGTCGTCAGACTTATCGTCAACAACAATATAGTGGTTCACGAAATCAAAACAGTCATGTGTTGTCTAAAGTTGATCAGGTTAGTGCAGATAACTCTCAGTTTCGCAATCTACAAATTCAGTTTGAACAAGAGTTACAGAATTTAAATTGTTTTGAATGTAACAACTGTGGTAGGACTGTAATTCAAATTAAAAATTTTGATGCGTGTAAACAATGTAAAAAACATCCTCATAAATTTACGGCAGTAAATAAGATGGATCCAAGAATGGTACCGATTGAACTTCAAGGACTTACTTACGTTGAGCAGTTACTTATAGCTAAAGTGCAACCAGTAATACGTGTATACAGGATCAAATCACGCGATTTGCCCGGTCAGTTTGCGTATAAAGGAAATATAATCAATGTTGGACAGAATATTGATGAAATAATTCGTTGTTTACCTCGAATACCATCTACATTGAGTACAATCGTTGTGAGGCGAGAGGGTTTGAATGAACATCATGATTTCCATGTTAGGCGAAATAAAATAATTACTGCTCTAACTATTTTGAAAACCAACAATCCTTACTATGCAGATATATCAATTGATGTCGATCGTATTTCTCAGCTTCCCATAGAGGGTAGTATTTTAGATCAAATACCAACGGTAGAAATACCAGAGTTGGATGATAACTCAAAGGAAAGTCATGATGTTTATGAAAGTGTCATACCCAATGATATTAAATTACAAGAAGTTGACCGCATCCGATGTAAATAATGTCATACCTTGGCCAAAAGGTACTAACATTATCAACGAATTTACATGTGAAGGATATATAACTATGGCTTTTCCAGCATTATTTCCTTACGGTTCTGCGGAATTGAATGATAATACTCGTCCTAATAACATGAAAATAACACCATTAGAATATTTCCAATTTTTAATGGAATACAAAGATCGCCGTTTTGCTCAAGATCCACGGTTCCGATTTTTTGAACTAAATACTGTTCAACGACACGATGCAATCAAACGAGGAGGAATATTTGCTAAAAAATCTGATTTTCATGGTAATATTCAACAATTACGTGATGCAAATGTCACACAATCCAAAAATAGTAAAAGGTTTATATTATTGGTGCTCTAAAATACGAGGTTCTAATTCTTATTGGTTCCAAAGGAGAGGTGAATTAGAGTCGATGATAAGCCAGCTCGATATACTACAGACAGCTTTCTTAACATTGAGTGCTGCTGACCTTTGGTGGCTTGACTTAGCACGTCTTCTAGGCTGTAATTTCGAAGAAGAGGAATTATTGAATGAATCTCAAGTTGTACAACAACGACAAAAACTCATAAATGAAAATCCATTAATTGTTGAAAATTACTTCACGTTTCGAGCTGTTACTTTCATTGAAAAAGTGGTATGCAAACGATACAAAGTTCTCGATTATTGGTTTCTGTTCGAAATTCAGCATCGTGGTTCATGCCATTTACACGGTCTTATTTGGATATCTGGTGCTCCGGATCCTAGAACTTTTGATGCTGCTTCTCAGCAACAGTTGCTTGAAGCAACAACGTACTACGATAAGTTAGTAAGTGCGTTCAACCCACTGCCATCCATTCCACCAGCAACAATACATCCTTCACGAATTAGATCAAGTGATGTTGTAATTGACGATGACCGATCTATTTCTGAATTATTGAATCGATTCCAACGACATACACAGTGCTCAAAAGGTTACTGTCTGAAACCGAATGGTCGCAAATTTATCTGTCGCTTTAAATTCCCTAAAGCAATTCAAGAAGTATCGACTTTACTGAAAGATAGTAAAGGAAATTGGGTGAACACTCCTGTGAGAAATGACGAGAAACTCAATCTATTCAACTCTTTTATTGCTCAAACATGGAGAGCTAATACCGATTTCCAGATTATTACGTCATTATATGCTATAATTGAATACATATCGAAGTACGCCTCAAAATCAGAACCTACTTCTAAAAATTTGTTAGAAATGTTTGAAGAAATCGTTAAATCGCGAAATTCTGATGATCAGGCTCGCCAGGCGTAAACCAGTTTAATGATGAAAATAATTGGCGAAAGAGACATTGGAGCTTGTGAAACCTGTCATATACTTATGAGTATTCCATTATTCCATTGCACGAGGAGCTTTTAGACACTTGTGATTAAACTTGAAAATTATGTTGCTATTCCGGAAACTGAAGACGATGGTATCATTTATTGAATTCTACAATCAGAGACCACTAAATATGGAAGATATGACTTTGCTAGGATTTGCTAAAAGATATTCTAAAGGAAGGAGAAATAGACTGGTTATTTGCAGAAAACATAAAATAGTACAAGTCTATCCTAAGGTTGATAAAAACTTGAATCAATCAAGCTTCGAATTATTTTGTAAACAACAGCTAATGTTACACAAACCATGGCGTTGTGAACAAAATTTGAAAAATAAGGATGAAACCTGGAAAAGTGCATATCAACGAAGTAACATTGTGGAACCTCAGCAGATTAATATCTCTTTACAGCCAGTGGAAGACGAAGATGAATTTGAAAATAATGATAATAAAATTATATTTAATGAGAGAGACTGGATGCCAATTGCTGCAGTTATGCCTAATGACCTACCAGCCTATGTTACTCTTGGTAATCGTGACATCGATATACTTCATGACTCGAACGAAGCTTATCATAGTTACCAGATATAAAAGATAACACTGATTTCATTGAGAAAAGTAGAGAAACGATTGTAAATCAACGACAATTCTTTGAACCTTTGAATATCAACTTCAATGAACAACAAAATGCCATTTTGTCTTTTTTGGATCAACAGCTAATGGATTACGATAATTGTTTACATAAGCTTGCAATAGTCCAAGGTAAGGCTGGAACAGGAAAGAGTTGTATCATCAACGAGATGGTTCATCGAATAAACTCTCATTTCCAATGCAATGCTACTCTTTTGATGGCTCCGACAGGTGTTGCAGCGAATAATATTAACGGACAAACCCTCCATTCAGCTCTTAAAATACCTCCTTCGAGAAACGCTCTACCACAATTAAGCAGTGATGCTAAAATTTCTTTTGAAGATGAATTCAAAGACATTAAATTTGTTATTATAGATGAAGCCAGTATGCTTGGGTTGAACTTATTTTTCAAAGTTTATCAAAGACTCAGAGACGCTAAACCACAATTAGCCAACCTGCCATTCGGAGGTCTTTGCATTTATTTAGTGGGCGATTGGTCACAACTTCCTCCAGTATGTGATTATAGCCTTTACACTATTGGAAAAAAACGCTAAAACTATTCAGTCAAGTTTATTATATTTACAGTTCAAAAAGGTTTTTTTTTTAACACAAATAATGAGACAAATGGGAGATGAACAACGATCTTTCCGAGAAACTCTTAATAGGATTTCGAATGTAAGTATTACTGAGCTTGATCATCAACTGTTATCTTCTCGATTTTTTGTCAATAATATTGGGGATGTCTTTTGAAAATGCAGTGTGCATAATGGCAAAAAATACTGATATTGATAAATTTAATTATAAAAGTTACAAAAAAATGAACAACCGATCGCCTTGATTAAAGCTATACATAACTGCTCAGAAGCCCTTGCTGCATCTTCTGATGAAGCTCAAGGATTGTCTGCTGAATTACGTGTATATAAAGGAGCCAGAATTATTTTAAGACGAAATCTTTGGGTGGCCAAGGGTCTCGCGAATGGATCAGTTGGCACAATTACTGATATGATTTATGATCCTTCTATTGAATACGAGGCTTATAGTGAACGTATGCCATTATGCATTCTCGTTCAATTTGAAAAATATACTGGTCCGAGTATTTATGGAAGCTCAGTCCCTATTGTGGCTATTACGTCTTCGTTTAAACGGCGTGGAATCAGTTGTACACGTAAGCAGTTTCCTGTTATGCTTGGATCCGCGATCAGTCTTCACAGATCTCAAGGAATAACTCTGGATAAAGCAATTGTCGACATTGGTGATAACGAGTTCCAAGTTGGTCTAACTTATGTCGCATTATCGAGAGTAAAAACTTTGAGTGGATTGCTGTTGAAACCATCATTTAACTTCGATCGTCTGAAAAAAATTAACAGTAGTCATTCGATGAATGCACGTCGAAATGAATTACAGAGATTGTGGAATATATGTAATACAAAATAGATGCTACTTATAAAAAATATATGTCATCTTAATAAGATGCTACTTCCATTTACTGCACATTGTTATTATTATATTAAATATATTATTATTGTATATTATATTCAAAAGTTATTGTTATTATTGTATACTATGTTCAAATGTCTTACTTTTATTTTTTACATGCTATATGTAAATACTTTGTTATAAAATATGGTGGATAACTGATCATTTGCATCAATTTGTATTCTTATTATTGAACACATTTCCCAAATATTTTTTTAAGATATGAAAACATTCATTTCTATATTTAATGGAAAATTTCACATTTGTCTAGAACTTCGCCCCTTTTTGTCCGCGCTCGGGGACACCTAGTTAATATTAATACGCGAGACCAGAATTAATTAACATAGTAACAATTAAATTAACAAATGATATTTAGCGGCATGTAAATTGTCCTATTACTTAATGCAAAGCGAAAATACGTGTTGTTTTCATTTGTGAGGTTAGGTGACAACGGTTGTTGGTTTTTAGTTTACTGCTGAAATAAATAAAAGCCATGGTTGAGGAAAACATAACGGTTAGTGTGTTATACAATGCTTCTAACACAGTAACACTTAAAATAAAGAGTTTAGCGTTTTTTATTTAACAGGTACTTTATAAATATCTCCAAAGGCTTTATAAACGGGTATTTTTAAATCTCCAAAGGCTGTTGCACCAACATAATAATTTAGTACAAATTAAAATAGTACAAGTGTTGAAAACTGCTTTGGAGATAATTTGACTAATGAGTAGCCTACAAAATTGTTATACGAGCTGACAGAACCCCATATAGACACAGACAATAAAAATTATATTAAAATACGTATTAAAAGTCAAATATTTGCGTGCAAAGCCGCGGGTAACAGCTAGTTATTTATAAGCCTTATTTTAACACACGTAACTGACATAGAAATAGGCCTACGTTAAGTGGCATGCACGTTTACAGAACACAGTCTGAATTTTACAGAGCATATATACACAAACATGAGCCTTGTATTGAATGACCAGCTGAACTTTAAATGTAATCGGTTAAACATATTGATACGATTCGTACGTAAGTGAGTAGGTGTTGACACCATTCAGAGATAAACGAATTTTGTAATACCGTATGTTATCCCCCCCCCCATTGGTAACGATTCCCACAGTACACAGTACAGTTTCGGCGACGTAAGGATTTTCGTTTCCATAGACATGAGCTCAGAATTTCTGAAAATGATATTTCTTTGCGTAGGCCTAAGCACCAATCCCGAAATCTGACTTCAGGTCATACCTACATGATCGCCTATTATTAAAACTCTTCCAGTTCCTTTGTAAAAGTTTGTATTAACAAATTCATGTATTCTTAGAAGAACCGATAGAGACGATTAGACAAAAATATACGATATCGATCCTTTTTATACGGTATGTGAAAAAAATGTGCCGTTTTTATATGGAAAAATATTAAGTGAAATTTTTGTGCAAATTGTGTAAACCTTCACGCATTCGTTGATTATAAAACTTCGCCGGTAAGAATATTTAGAGAAGAAAGAACTGAAAGCAATAACCACGTAATTAACGTTCATTTTATTTTCTTCATAATTCATTCAATGTTATTAAGCCATGCCTACTTCCAAGATGGCGTTATTAAACAAACGGCCGTTAAGTAAGGGAACGTTGACACACATGCTAATAGTAGGCTAACAATAGGGTGAACCCAGTACTTTCTTTCTCGCCTTTTCTTCCGAAAACGTAACAGAAGGGCACAGATACATGCAGTCTCATCGAAATCCATTTCACAACTGTACTGAAAATCGCCCATGTATGGGCGATTTTTAATCGCTCGTGTGCGTTCAAAACAATTTGAAGGCAGTAGGCCTACTTCAAATAACCGATATTTTAATCGGCCGAGTAAAAAATCGACCGTCTGCGCTAGCCCTTACTGAGGCAGAGTATCAGCCATAGAAGCATTACTGCCTTTTTATTGTGAAGATGGAGAAGAGAGTCAGATCTCAGGTATAAATCCTGTGATACCAGTTTGAATCGAACAGACGGCCGCTCGCTCAACCGACAGAGAACCACCACTATGGATTCGTAAATCTCGTCACAGGTGTAGACAGAAATACACTCAATCGCACGGGCACACAAATGCAGATATAACGTTACAATCGTCAACTAAGACTGTATTCTACGAGATTGTAAATCAATTTGGCTTGCGCTACAGCTCAGAATTACCCGACAAACCATTTCCTCTTGTCTGGTTTATAATCGTTGTGCGGGTGGCTACCTTGGTGGTTTTATCGCGAGTACTGCTTGCCTTATACGGTTATATTGTTAAATATATGTGTGTGTGAGTGTGTGAGAGAGAGAGAGAGAGAGAAAGCATACGCTCGTTTTAAATGTGCAAATACAGTAAACCCCCGTTATAACGGACAGCTATAAGAAACTTGCTGAAAAATTAAATACAAACAGGCTCAAAAAATACGATTAGCAAACAATGATGAAATGTGAACGAAGTAAAGGACCACTTAAACTATCTCAATTGAGTATGTTCAGCAATCAAAAAAAGGAAAACATAGTATTATTTTTAGGGGAACTAGTGAAACCTTCCTAAGTTATTCATTAAAGAAATTAACTCTAATCAATGTGAAACAAAAATCAGTAATTTTTTAAAGACAGTAAATATGGAAAGGGATTCTGACACATAGTCATTTTGTTTTTCAAAAAGATAGATATTGGTTCCTACATGGTCACAGGACAGGAAGCTAGTGAAAGAGAACACGTCCAAATTGGCATCTATTCCTTTAAAAAAGTCAACAACTTTGTTTATTTAGGATGCCAAGTTAACTCCGACGGGGAAACGACAGAAGAAATAAAGCCAAGAATCACCTCAGCTAATAGGTGCTTCTCTGGTCTCGGACCCCTGTTCCAGAGCAGAACAATTACCAGGAGCATCAAGCTGCTTCCTTATAAAACACTAATCCGCCCAGTTCTCACCTATGGTTCTGAGACCATTTCTAGAAAGTCTGAGTCTAGCCTGCTGGGTCATGAACGCAAAATCCTCCGCAGTATTTTTGGTCCAACATTTTTCATCATCATTATCATCACCATTCCAAGGGTTAGGCCCTATACCTGTTCCGGAACCCATCTCCTCGTCGGTCTACTGACATCTGTCTTCTCAGTAGGATGATAATCCAAGGCAGCCAAGGGTAAACGGATATCAGCCATGCGGTTCACAAGTGTTCACCCATCTCCTTCTGTAGTCTTCAGTCTTCTGGTGCAACGATACAATGTTTAATTCGCGTCTACTATCCTCGTCCCTTTTCCGATCCAGGATAGAACAACCTTGAGTCCCTCTTAGAAATTTAATTTCAGCTGCCTGAATCATCTGTACGTCCCTTTTACCAAGTCTCACTAGCATACAGGAATGTGGGGACAGCCACAGTTTTGTAAAATTATATTCGAGTATCCTTCTGTGTTTTATTTTTCAGGTGCCTATGAAACGTTCCACAGATGCGTCTAAATGGAAACATTTTTAAAAAATACAAATAAAATCCGGAATATTATGCCCTAATCGAATAACAAATGTAGAGATAAGGCAGATGGCAAATGAAAAATTTATACTTAAACCATTAAAAGAAAAAGAGGAAGTGGATCAACCACATATTAAAGAGGGTAGACAATATTATCAAACAATAACTTGAATTTAATCCAACAAGAAATGGAAATTGGGAGGCCGTCAGAGCCTGAAGTAGTGTTGGCGTACCTTAGGATAATGCACTCGCTTCTTCTATTTTCATACTCATTTGTAGAATTACGTAAAGTTCTCGACTACATTGTCACAGTCTTCCTCCATTCCACAATTATTTTTGTATTCAAAATCTTTATTCTTAAACAGGAGTGTCCACAGGGTGGGGTCGTGACGCAGACTGCGTCATTGAAATTTTTGGAAGGGTTTGTCAAAAAACTTTGGGAAAAGTAAAAAAAAAATATAACTACGTTGAAAATAAAAAATTGAATGATTATAAAAGTGTATGTTTGAAAAAGAAAATGAACCTGAACAGAGTAAGAGTTTTTGTGTTACAAAGAGTTTTTTGAATAGGTGCTTTATTAATTTTTCGCACTTTAAGAGACTGAAAGTTGTTTATACAACTTTGCTATCTTTGGCCATAACCAGTTGTTCGGCTGAAATAGCTTTGGGCCGAATTAAAATAATTGATGCCGGTGTAAACTGTGTAATTGAAATTCGCGGGCGGGTTGGGAAAAAAACTTTGGGAAAGTATGAAAAATTATAACTACGAGCAATAAAAAATTGAATGTTTACAAAGTTCACTGTTTGTTAGCGAAGAATAAAAGCAATCATATCGTTTTAATGCAACAATTAGTTTTCAGAAATCAAATATTTAGAGGATCAATCATGGTCGCTCACTCAAGCATATCAATTGATGATTTGATTCCTCATAAAAGTGACAGATCTAAAGACACAACTCGGAAAGGGGATTGTGATAAAGGGAAACAAACATGGACATTGACGATGTGTCTGAAAGTGAAAAATATAATGAACCTGAACAGATTAAGAGTTTTTGGCCCACAAAGGGTTTTTTGAAGCCTTACAGGTGCTTGATTAACTTTTCGGGGTTTAAGAGACTGAAAGTTGTTTATAGAACGTTGCTGTCTTTGGCCGTAACCAGTTGTTCGGCTGAAAGAGGTCAAAAAACAAATATGGTCCGAGTCAAAAAACAAAAGAAAGGCAGGCTCAGGTCTGCAATGGGAGACGCATGGCTTTCTAGCCTTATGGTTCTAGCTTCAGAGAAAGACTTATTAGAGTCGATTCCTAATGAAGAATTAATTGATGCATTTTATTTATCGTCATCGCAGAGGAAGACGGTACTGTGCCGAATATAAGCGAAAGCAACTAGGGCTTCATCAAATCATTATTTTTTCATTTTGTCTTCTTTACAATACGGTTTGTTGATATTTTGTTCCTTTGCTTTGAAATATTGTCTTACACGTATTAATTTCATTAGATTTATTTATTTATTTTTTGTTTAATTTCAAATGAGAATTTATTTGCAAACTGTACTATTTTTAGCTTTAGCTTATTTGTAATAAAAACCTCCTATTATAATGACATTTTCTTTTAATTTTAAATACCTTTCTTGGGGTGAGGGTGAGTTATTCATCAAGTTTAGGGGGTGAGTCATCAAGCTTAGGGGGGTGGGCACCCCTGTCTTATATATTAGTTTCTTATATCACCACTTGTCTCTCTCTTCAACATCATCAAGCATATAAGCCTAAGACCCATTTCCTCTACGCAAAATTTTTCTCTATCCTGCTCTTCATAGACAACACTCAGAACTCTTTGTAAGTACCAGTCTGAGCATAGTATTGAATACTATTGCCTTAGTTTTCGTTGATGTATCTCTTTTACAAATATGTTTACTCTTGAGAGCACTCAACATATTCATAGTTTTATTTATTTGTTTTGTTTATACCTGTAACTTGTTTTCCGTTTGCTTCTACCGTTACCTTTAAACACTAAAATTGAAATTTGCTCAAATCTCTCTCACTAAGGCCGGCCGCACAGTGGAGCGACATTTTGTTTCGCAACAGAACCGTTTTGAGGCATCTTGTTGCAAACCGTCGCTTGGGTAGACAGAGGCTTGAGACTTTGGCTCACGACAAAACAATTTCTCGTCAGCTGTTTTCGAGCTGTTAAAGTGTGTGGTTCGTGGGTTCGTGACCTGAATTATTTTACATCTATTTCAGATTCAACTACACTTACATTTGTTTTCATTTTATACTAAAAAACAATTAACAATAATAATAAATACAAAACAAAATGCGAAATCAGAACGAAAGGATATTGCACGCACTTCCACGTAGGTTTAAGTAAGTGTAATATAAACTCTCCGCCTTGTGTGGTTAGAATCCAGCGCATGCGTAGTTCAAGCCCTCGTAAGCTGTTTCGTTGCGAGCCATAATTTGAAGGAGCTTCGTCTTTGGGTCGAGGGGTCTCGCGACACCTCTAGACAATGCAGCAACCAGTGTGTGGCGCTTTAATAGATCCTAATGGCAGTAGAGTCGTCTTCGACGCTTTGGAACACGATGCGCCAAATCGGTTCTGTCGCGAAACAAAGTGTCGCTCCATTGTGTGGCCGGCCTTAAATAAATATGTCTGTTTATCAAGGATTCTTTGCTAACTACAATTTTAAATTTGTGTTCATATAAAATTTTCTTTAACAATATTAATTGTTACCGGTGTAAATAAAAATCCGTTTCTAGGAAACAAACGATGTTTTAACAAATTATTTATTTCAGTTGCAACAAGCCATCAGTACACACGCGTTTACGACTGGAACTGCAGAAGATGTCTCTGCTAAGGAATTTTTATCAATTATGAGTGTCGCCGTTGAGACACGGGCGT
Organism: Magicicada septendecula; assembly: GCA_034769895.1. NCBI lineage: Eukaryota > Metazoa > Arthropoda > Insecta > Hemiptera > Cicadidae > Magicicada > Magicicada septendecula. Next base: position 301,052,160 of record CM068374.1, on the reverse strand, counting down.
GTTACACTCACCCCATTCGCCAACACCGTACACTTCATCGGTTGCAGTGGCTGATCCACGGGGAGTTAATTTAAAACTAATTTCCAAATTTCCTATTTTTTTAAATTTCAAATTCAGATTTTGTATTACCATATTATCACATACTGCTATATAACACAATATTTATACTACCAATTTTAAAACTAATTTCAAAATTTTGTGTTTTTTTTTTCAAAATTTCAAATCAAATTTTGTATTACCACATTATCACATACTACCAAACCATATTTCCATATACTACCATATTTATACTACCAAAATTGTATCATAACATTAAAATTTTCAAATCCGGTGTTGCCTTAAAGGGTTTCCGGCTGTACGGCTGTGGTCCGTTGTCACACAAAGTCACCCGGCTTCAAAACCCGGTTGTTTTGACTTACTCCGTGATCTAAATGACATTCAGCAGTATGGCTCGGAAATTTTTTAATGCAACTATCAAAATATTTTGTTTGCACGTCTCAAAATTTTCTAATTCAAATTTGGACAAGCCAACACTTTACCGGCTTTTTTGTTACTGTCGTTAAATCATTAGTCTTTTTTATTTTTGTATTATTGTTATTTTTTAAATCTTCAGTGCTAAAAATTCGTTAATATTGTGAAACGTTGTTTTTTCCGTTACAAAATTCTCGTAGAATTCCACTTGGATCCGCCACTGTCTGCCTCGTCCTTTTCTGGCTTTCCTTTAACTTTCGTTTCTCTCTTCCTTTAATTCTTACACTTTTCTCATCTTCCTTTCTTCTTCACTTCCTTATCACGCACACCTACTCTTATACAGCCATCACGCTCCTCTGTTACAATTGCGGCACTTATAGTATTAAAAATTTCACCCCGAGTGTTATGTCAATGGAATATTAAAACGCTGGATTTATTCCTTATCAGAGACAAAAACAATAAAAGCTTTACAATTTCATCGGAACACTGTTAGATATTAATACTAACAATATGTATGATGAACTGACATATTGTAAATGTAAAATTTGAAATGAAAAACATTTATTTACGGCCTTTGTGTAAAATTATTTCTAAAACACATGGGCTTTAATTGTAAGATGTACATTTTTGTATTTACGGGTATTTGTTGTTTCAGAGAAAGTAAATAATGATTAACTCTCCATATTAAAATAATTTATTCTTGAATAAAATATTATTCTACATTTTTTTATATGAGCCACTGTGGACTACGTTTGGTTCAAATGGTTCCTCCTCTCTTTTCCTCTCTCTTCCTTCTCTCCACATCTCCTTCATTCTTGATCGATGTCTCTTCCTTCTTTCGTCAGTACAGATGGCACCTGTCCTATTCTTTGAGTTTTCCTGAAAACGTTGGATATTTTTCAATTTCTTTTTGAGTGACAAGCATTCTTCATTGTCTTCTTGAGTAATCTGGAGTTCTGCTACGTCCTTTTTGTTTTTTTAACCACGTATTGGGCATTTTGAGCTTTTTGAAATTGTTAAAAAGCTTCCCTGTTAGTCTGTCAGGATTCATTCTTTGAACATGTCCGTAGAAAGTAATTCTTCTTCTTTTTCTAATTACTTCTGTGATTTTCTCAACACGTGTGTACAACTCATTATTGTGGCGTCTTCTGTACTGTTCTCTATCTTTTATTGATCCCAAGATTTGTCTTGATATTTTCCTTTCTGTGACTTCCGGTTCTTCCATTATCATTTTCTTCTTCAGAGTCTCAGACACTCAGCTATATAAAGTGCTTCCGGGCGAATTACTGTTGAATAGTTTGGTATTAATGGATATTGATTTCTCGTTATATGTGCCCTTGGTTAAATGGTCAGCAACTTTCATCTTATTAGCTCGTGCTTAATGGCTTCTTTCTCTGAGACATGTTGTTCAATAACTTCTCCAAGACACTTGAATGTGTCAGTTCCATAGATTTGCCCGTATGGAGTTTTCATTTTCTTGGATATTGACTTGATGTTTGTCACGAACTTGGTTTTTTCAAAAGAAATTTGTAAACCCACCTTTCGCATTGTTCTAACAGCAATTCCACATGTCTAATGGGTGTTTCTACTGAAACTATTACTGGCACTACTAGTAAGATTACTGAAACTAGTAAGTTACTACTGAAACTATTCTATTATTATTATTATTTTTTTTACACGAACAGGTTAGCCGTGCCCCACGCGAATATCATTTCCTTTTCTTCTCGTGCCAGAATGCCCTCAATCGCACACTATGCGCCGCCTTCCTTTCCACTGTCTTCTCGCCGCAGAGAATCTCAAGCTTTTGAATTTTGTTTCTGTATATATTTCTATCCACACAGTTGTTCAAAGAGATACACAGATTCATCATTTTCTCCTTCAGTTGTTTGGTGTATCCGTTCAGACTGGAAAGTTAGAAAATATAGTTGAAAATTTGTTTATTTAACCTGGACCGATCCATCCGAACCATATGTCCAAGGAAGCTCAGTCTTTTCCTTCGGAAAGCCGTTTTCAGACCTTCTAGATCCCTGTACAGCTCTTATTTGGGGCCATAAATTTTCGGAAGAATTTTTCGTTCAATTTTAAGAAGAGGCTCCAAATTTTGAAAGCACTTTGTTTGGTCTCCATACATGATCACCGGCTTGATCACAGTGTTATAATGGCGGACTTTCGCACTTCTGGAAAGGTTTTTCTTTCCGTACAGTTCCCGGGTTAGAATAAAGGCCTTTGCTAATTTAAGAATCTTAAAGAATTCTTTGTCTGAGGCGTTTCGGGATATGTTTTCCCAATATAGTATTATTATTATTATTATTTAAAATATTTTTATTATTAGCTTCAATACCTTGGCAAAGAAAATCGTCTGGGAGAAGAAAAGCGGTCTACTGGTGGACTGAGGAGATCTCTACTCTGAGGAGGAGGTGTCTTTCTCTTAGGAGGACTGTTACCAGAAGGAGGAAAAAGAACTGCGACAGAGGAGAACAAGAATCAGCAAAATACGGAGCAAGATCTTAAAAAGGCTATTATTAGCAACAAACGACGAAAGTGGGAGGAACTAAAGGCTGAGTTGAATAGTGATCCCTGGGGGCTGGGTTACAGGGTCGTCATGCTCAAGCTTGGGGCACAGTCGATCAGCCCCGTCATGGATGAGCCATGTATGGATGCCATTGTGGATGTACTCTTTCCGACCCACCCAGTAAATGTTCATGAGCTGCGTCCCGTTGCAGCAGATGAAGTGCCGCTTTTTAAGAACTGAAAGCAGCAGCAGGCTTGATGAATAGTGGCAAACCCCCCAGGACCGGACGGTGTTCCGCCAGAAGTTCTGAAGGCGATTGCTCGTTCCAGCCCACGGATACTCCTTAATGTGTACAACAGCTGCCTGAGGGAGGGAAACTTCCCCAAACGGTGGAAAGTGCAGAGACTGGTGCTTGTCAGCAAAGCTAAGAGTTAACCCGGGCACGCCATCAGAGTACAGGCCTTTGCGCATGCTGGATACAGTTGGAAAGTGTCTGGAAAGGTTACTAAAGCCACGTATGTTAGCAGCCCCGGCTTCCGGAAAGGCCGATCAAATCTTGGAGCAGTGGAAGATGTAGTATGAACTTTCCATGTGGCCCAACAGGGAAATCATTATTCAAGAAGGATAGTCTTGTTGACAACGCTGGATATTAAGAACGTAGTTTTTAGGGAGCAGTAGGGACCATAAGACGACAGGGCCAGACGATGTTTTGAAAAACCGTATGAATAGTTGCTGAGAAAGACCGGATGTAGTGAAGCATCTAACGTTCAGGTTAGACTGATTTTGTCAAGATACATGGTGGGCGAAGAAGATAAAACAGAAACATATTTATAGAAATTAAAACGCTAAAGAATTATGTCTGTAGCTTCACGTGTCGTTTTATATACAGGTAATCACATACAATTAATACGAAGTACATTCATGAAGCTGAAGTCACAGAGCTACGTTGTGTCACAGGACCAAAAATGACAATAAAACTACCCGTATCAGCTGATATCCACTAATACGTTATTATTCGATACGGAAACGCTGATAGTTTTAACAGTCTGAGAATTGACGCCCGATATAGCGTCAAGGAACACGTACATCTTTTGTAAGCAAAAATGTTTGATGTTATTAAACAGGAAATCTTTAATTCTATTTGCTTTAATGACGTCGGTACTGGCCCAATATCCGTACGCACATTCATTTTCGATATTTCGATTATGCGATTATTGGCATTGATATGTAGTGAATATCGCATACACTTTTAGTTAGTAAATAGAAATTATGAAGATTTATTTGCGTATGTTATAAAATAGTTTGTTAACGATTGCAATCGTGTTTCATTGTCATATTTTTTACGAAAAATATTTCTAACAATAATATAACTCGGATGCGTGCCTGTGACGCCAAAAGTTGGCGTTGTGTTAGACGCAAACTAAAATTAAACATGGAAACCAATAACCCTAAAAAATAATAATCGGTTTTGTGTAATCCACGTAAAAAACCAACTGGAAATAAGGCCTGTTGCCTGTTACTATACAGGTCTCCCTTTTTATGGAAGAACTTGTTTTCCACTAATACTCGTTTTTCCACTAATACTCGGCTTTTGTTTCGCACAAAATTTGCTTTCAGTGAAGTTTACGAGATTTTACTGAATAACACAAAACACTATTGACCACCTAACGAATAACAAATCGTGTTTTCATTTGTTAATACGTTGGTTTTTGTTGTTGTTGTTTTAATCTTACTATTCAGAACTAATTCTATTTTTCATTTTAGGTTGTTGTTTTTTTAAAAATACGTTATGGTTTTTGTTTTTAATATTCTCTCTTTCAAGCACTGTGTAGGCACATTAAACGTTATATATTTCCTAATCATGGCTTTTATTTCTTTAACAGTAAGCTAAAAACCAAAACACATTATTATCTAACCTTCAAAAATGAAAACAAGACGTATTTTCGCTTAATTAGTACACGTCTTCTTTTTTACATAATAGCATATCGATACAATCGGGTATTCAAAATGTCGAGAAAATGTAGTGTGGGAACAGATATTGAGACAGTTCCATAACGTCATATAATCAGCTGATGGGGTATAAACAAACAGTGTCGTCATTATCTGATTATTTTATACTCGTTTGACGTAAACTTAAAGTGCATCATTGTAAAGGTAAAAGATCGAAAATAAAGAAAAGGAAACTGTCGTGTTTCCGCTGCAACGTTGTGTAATAGTTACGCACAACGAAGATCCAATATTACGAGCGCATACGATAACATTTATCGAGTGGGAGGCTCGGATTTTCTCTTCATACATACACACGGAAAATCCCAACCGTTTAAATGAACTTATGTCAACAATGTTGATATAAGAACTTATATGAACTTATACACTTGATATCAACGTAGGAATACGAATAAGGGACTACTACTACACTGTTACCCTAGTTCTAGATAAAACCGCAAAACTGCGAGAATCGTGACAGGACTGGAACTTCAGAATTGACAATTTAACAGAAGCCATGGTTTCGTAACCTCTTGCAACACTGACTTGGTTACAGTTTACTTTAATGTTTATTTTACATTACCGATGTTGTTAACTATTCGTCTTTCACACAGAATGGGAAGTGTGAGCACGCGCGCGCGTTCACACACACAGACAAGTTAGACGCATATCGAACAACTGGCACTTGCTGACACAAATTTTTGGAATCGACTGGAGTCCAGTGCTTAACGTTTCTTAAATTAATTCTGCTTTTTAACAAACTCTAATTGAACGATCAAAGCGAGTTCTCAGTTTTAAATCGACCGTTTGGCATTTGCCTATTTGTTTGGGGTATGTTTCACGATAACTTTAGAATTCATCAACCGATTTTCGTATAACGTAGCACGCGTGTCCACACTTTTACCCTATAGAACCTTATTGTTTTTTAGACTGTTCCCTCGAAAAATAGGGTGACGGGAGACAATATGTGAGGGGGTGTACTGTGAAAAATTGCAAAAGCCCATGTGAGAGGCATCAAATATAGGGGAATTTTAACCACAATGTAAATTCTTCTTCTTCTTCTCCTTGTTGTTGTTGTTGTTGTTGTTGTTGTTGTTCTTCTTCTTCTTCTTCTTCTTCTATGGTGTCACAGTCGAACCTTAGCCTCCATAATCAACCGCCTCCATTTTCCCTTGTCCTTGGCGATCGATGTCCATCATTTATTTTAAGTAAAGTATCGGCATCCCTCGCCCCTGCGTCAATCCAGCGATGCTTGGGTCTTCTGACAGGCCTTCTACCCTCGACCCTCGATTTGACTAAACAGTACCTTCCTAGGTATTCGGTTGCCTTCATCCTAATGATGTGCCCTGCCCATTGCAATCTATGCAGTCGGATGGTGGTGGCCAGATCGTTGTCTTTATACAGATTGTATAGTTCCTCATTGTGACACATTCTCCATATCCCATTGCAACTTTCGAACGTCAGGGCTGAAACACTGGATGAAAATTTTGGTTAAACCGCAGAAAATTCATGTGGGATACCAAATTAAAGAGAATTTTAACTAACATCTAAACGGAGTATTAGGTATTGGAAATTTTCAAATTTTGGAACCCCCAAAGGATCAAAAAAGAGATTAAAAAATTCGAAAAATTGTGAAAATCCAGCAGGGTGTCAGGCTAAAGGAATTCTAACCGAAATCCGAATGTTTCAAATTTTAGTGTTTATTGTATGAATGTGTTCTCTACAACTGTTACATTACTAAATAAATAGTAGAGAAATCGAAATTTTTATAATTTTTCCCATAATTAAAAAATTATATACTATCAAAATTTATGTAATAATAAATGTACTTCATTCAAAATATTGAGCGAGTTTCTGCAGTTCAGGAAGCATATTACGTAGTTGTACTCTGCTATTTAGATACAACCGTTCCCCCTCGCAAGGCAATGGCAAACCAGTGAGAGGTATCCTGCTTAGTATAAACCTTCCCCAACTATGCCGTTCGGATCCGGCGTTAAACTGTAGGTCCCATATACCTGTGACAGAATCAGTACCACACGCACCACGGGTATATGCGGGGAGGGTACAAACCAGTCGAAGACTGAAGGACTACGATGTACTCTGCTAAGTAACTTACATATAACTTCCAACTCAAGATATCTTTTTCTAGATTTGACGCTTAATGTTAACAGAACTGGAAACGAATAATAAGAAAATTTAAGTAGAAAAGTAAAAGAAAGACGCTGTAAAAATATGCTATCCAAGCAGCCAAAGTAGAAGAAAAAATCAAATTAAAATACCCTGAAAGAAAAATAAATACTAATTTTTCCGGGTAATCAGTTCGATCACAACAGCCACATTCGTGTTCTCAAACGTTTTTTAAATACTTACAGCGATGAAGCGGTCGCGAATTGAGACTCCTACCAACAATAATATGGTCCGTTTTAAGTTTTTTTTAGACAAAATCTACTTGCGTCAGATGTCACACTTTAAGTAAATAGAGGTTTTATTTGTTTTGATATGAAAAGACCAGTTTCGGCCATAAAGTTTGCATCTAACACTGGATGTCTCATCTAAGTTCGGTAGTTTTATTCAAAACAGACTCTCGAATCTAACAAGTGTACGGATGACACGATGGCAATTTTATGTTAATGTAGCTACAGAACGTATGAAACTCAGATAATTGTAACACGATTGATTATCACAAAAAATAAGATTCAATGAAAATATTTTATTTTATAATAGGGGTTATGGAAACCAGACGGGGTCATCTAGTCAGACTGCCTGTTTTAGTCGTAAACGATCCCATTTACAACCTTAAAAGGGTCGCTTAGTGTTCTACAATACAATGACTGCAGGTGTAACAGGTAAAATTTAGGATGGCCCCTTAAAATTGTTTGAGGTACATTTTAAAATAAAATGAGCGTACTCGGATTGAGCAGTAACTATTCTGTTACTGTTTGTCCTAACAAAATAAGACTAATGTCTTTTAAGTACTTACCATATATTTATGTTAACCGCTTCTATAGAATCTATCTCTACAAAAAGGATACTTCAAAATCCATGCAATTAAAGCGGACAACAGGATGACGGGAAGAACGCGTGAAGTCCAAAGCTAGTCTGTCCCGCACATGTTTTTCACTCAACAGTTTTTTGCCCCACATCTGTAAATCAAGTTTCCATTTGGCCCGCAATTAATATACAAGTTCCCTCCAGACTTTACACAGTCAGTTGATTTTTTCACAAGCTTCCAGTCTTCAGCACAGTTTTTAAGGCCTCCCTTCAGTACATAATTTTTCAATGAATCTACACTGTTGAAATCCTTCTCGCTATTCAATTTACCGCTTAAAAACGCACTGGCACTGGATTACATACTATAGTTTCAATTTTATACGCTTCAAGACAACACGATGTTGACAGAAAATTGTATACCGACTAAATGAAATGGCCTTTAAGAAACTAGACGGGACCACATTGGTTGGAGATATCCTTAAATATGTATATAGACGACTTGTTTAGGTACAATGAAAGTAATCAATAGGCGATCCTTACGAAGATTGTTAACATAGTAGGGAGGTAGTCTGATACGGTGGCCTCGTCAGCTATCTATAACCCTATAATAGTTAGGGGTCGATTTTGTAAGACTCTGAGAAAATTGCAGAACAAAGAATCTACCAAGTCCCCGTAATTGTTAACCAAACACATGCGCTAGAATACTTGATTCTGCTAAACTACTGAAAGTAACATTTGGTGAAAAAATAATAGAATAACTGGAGTCTTCCATCAGTGAGAACAGTCAGAGAACTTTTCATGGGTACCTACGTGTCAGCAACTTTGGTTTTACACAGATGGAAGTCTTGGAACCAAAACACCTATCCCTTCTTCCCTTCCTGTCAACCAATCAACAACTAAAAAGCAAACGGAGGGAAAAGCCAAAAGATGAGGGAAAGTAATTAATAAAAAAAAGTTAATTCGAGGAGTTCCCGAAGAGAATTCGAAGATGGAGGAAGAAGTCGGTCTGTGTTAAAATTCAGAGTTCAAAAGCATGGGCGTCACATCAAAATGTAAGAAAAACTATTTTACATTTTAAAAGTTAAAAAAAATACTTAAATGTTACTCTCTTGTAAAAAATCATTTAGTAAAAATATAAATAAGGAAAATATATTATAAAAAATACTTAAACCAAGTTATGTAATGTTTGTCTTAAGCTTACACGGCCGGTGTCAACATTCTCAAAATTATTAAATACCGGCCTGCTAGGCCGTGGTCGGTTGCTGTATCCGGTCGTCGGGATACACCGTCGGGAGTGTTTCGTATCCCCACTCTCGGTGATATTTTTTCAAAAAAGCAACAGAGTGTTACGAAAACAGTAACGGCAGATCTTAGATCGAACGAAACCCGATACTTTTTTTCGGGTAAAAGCGACACTATTTTTCGAGTCGGTTGCTTTTTACCCGAAAGTATTTATGAGACTGTTGCGGCATTATTTAATTATAATTTATAATTATAAATAAAAGTATAACCAGAAACATAAGTATTAAATTTACATTATTTGGGTTGTGCGTTGTATGTAAAAATGATCGAGGAACTTATGGCCATAAGGGGGGGGGGAGCAAGACGGGTACATACCCCTGGAACCATTCTAGCGGGGCGCGGGAATGACAAAATAGAATTTCCGTACTGAATGTTTTTGGATCTTGGATCCTCACTGCTAGTAATAAATAATTTAATATGAATAGTAGGGGGAAAATGAGAGTTCTACCCCGGAAGTGACGTCACACGGCGGGAAATTCAAAAATTGTGGTGGTGGGGGTAACCATGCGGCAGTAGTCTGTCGGCCATGTTGTCGTCGTCGCCGCCTAAAGTGGGGTAATGTGTGCGTTGATTGGCGGAGGCGTGGCTATGTTCGCCGTTCGCCGTTCGCCGTTCGCCGTTGACGTCGTCGTTGACGTCGTCATCGTCGCTGGGCGGCGGCCTGGTGGTGGCTTGATGGCCGCCCGCCGTGGCGTGTCGCCGGCGGCCATGTTGGAAAAGGTGCGATGTTGTCGATTGGTGTAAGAGAGTAGTGGTTAAGGTACGGCCTGGTTGCCGATTCGTGCGTGTGTTATAGTGTATGGTTATGTATATGTAAGGGGTTTTTCCGGAAGTTCGGCCATGTTGGAAAAGCGTCGGTGTTGCCAACTGTTGTCGGTTCGGTGTTATAGTGTACGGGTTGAATGTATGTTTCGCCATTGTTGCCAACTCGGTGTTATAGTGTACTGGTTTCGTGTATATTTACCCTGCCGTGCCGATATCGTCGATGTTGTGTATAAACATGGTTATTCCCACCACCACAATTTTTGAATTTCTCGCCGTGTGACGGTCCAGGCTAGAACTCTCATTTTCCCTGTAAGAAATACACATGATATTCAGTGTTCGATTCACTTATCTGAACGATTGCATTGTTGACAACTGTGTGTCTATGTGTTAAGTAAATTGTAGTATGCGAAAAGGATAGTTGAAAATAAACATAAAAATATTATACGATAAAAAAAAATCCATGCTTTTCACATGTGGAGTTATTTTTTACAACAGAATGCTGACAGACCACACGTTATTACTGGTGTGTATGTAATATAATAGGGACAAGCAGTAGTTGGCTCCCACACGCTTTTTTTTTTTTTTTTTTTTTTTTTTTTTTTTTTTTTTTTTTTTTTTTTTTTTTTTTGAATGTAGCAGTTGACTCCCACGTGCATTTGCAGCTGTCTAGACATCTGTTTAGCGAGTCGCTAAATTAATTGCATCCGGCTGTCAGCGTAGAATTAATTGCCACCATCTGTTAGTTGTCGCCGTCTGTCTGAGCGTATAATTAATTGTCGCTGTCTGTCTGAACATATGTTAATGTTGGGTGTGAACGAATTTAAAGGCGTACATAAATTATTGTGTGAACAAGTCAAGATAAATATGCGTGGCAGTCGTTACTTTTTTTTGTTGATGATGTAATCGGTCCGTCTGTATGGCCATCTGTTTATCGCAGCGTGCGAACGTGGTCGTACATAAAGTTTTTTTTAATAACAGAACAGGATGTGTGACACCATCTGTTATCACAGCGTGTGGGAATTAGAACGCAGACCGAGCTAAGTGCGTGTTCATGACTTTGTGTGTGGGAGCTTTTTTTGTTGTTACCATCTCTTTCGTGTACATCCTTGAAATACTATATATAAGCCTGTACGAACTGCTCTCCAAGACACATAGTTCGTCGCGAGACTCAACTGGAACTTGTATAAGGTCAGTTTGATTTTTAAATATTCTTTAATTTCTAAATTATATTATAATCATACACTTGTTGTTTAATAAAATTGATTTTTTTTAGAATAGTGTTAATGTTCCAAGGAATTTTGAAATTAAAAAAAAACAATAAAAAGGTTAAAGCAATACTGTTTAATTACAAATAATTAAAATACATGTAATCAAAATATATTACAATTTAAAATACATAATATGTAAACACACACAGTAGTGAAAGTAATCAAAATATATTACAATTTAAAATACATAATATGTAAACGTACACAGTAGTGAAAATTACAGTGCACTATGACATGACAAATATGTACAAAAAATGAAATAAACACACACAGTAGTAACAATTAAAAAAAATACAATTGTATACAATTATATCAAATGAATTATGTGTAAGCACATTATTTTAAATATTATTGGTAAACGTGTGCAATGACAATTATGTACAAATATATTTGTTAATTCTGAAGATGTCTAAAGTGTACAACATGTAAGCCTTGTTTTATTATCTAGGCATAATCAAATGAAATATGTGTAATCACATATATTATTTATAATTAAATGAAATAGAACTAAGTACATGTTAATATATATATATGTAATCGTACGTGACAAATGAAGATGTCCATTCGATACTACTGTACAATTTCTACTATGTAAGCTCTATCCTTTTCTCCGCGATAAATTAGTTGCAGCGAGCACGGTAATAAATTTTTTAATTCCTCATCTTCAAAAACACCTGCGTATCTCTTTGGTAGATATACACGATATTTTAGTCTAGGGTCTTTGTAATCTTGAAGAGTGACGAGTATAGTTTTACCGTATTTTGCGTCTATATTTTGCATTTCTTCTATCGGATATTTTACACCGATTATCAATTCCTTTATTTTTTTATACTCGATTGCGCTAATAGTAGCAAACTTTTCAGTGAATGATGCCATTTTAAAATAAAGAACTTATAATAATTTGCGGCACGTCTCTCAACGAATGAACGAATAACGCTTGCGCGCAGTGGAATATATAGGGAGGTAGTTGTGGAGGTGGAAACCGGAGAGGGGGGAAACCACTCAACGCACAGTAAGCGTTTATTTTTAACCGTGTGAACAGGTCACGAGTTGATTTCTCACGGCTCGATGGGTAGGTGGGGAAGAGGGGAGTCGGTTATTTTTTTATACGTCTAGACAGCACTTGTGCTTGTTCGAACATGTCGCCGACGTTAATTTATTTTTAACTGTGTGAACAGGATGCAACTTGATTTCTCACGGTTCGATGGGTAGGTGGGGAAGAGGGGTGTCGGTTATTTTTTTTTATACGTCTAGACAGCGGTCGCGCTTGTTTGAACACACTAATTTATTTTTAGACAGATGATGTAATCGATAGAAAGACGACGACTCTTTTTATTTTATTTTTAACTGTGTGAACAGGATGCAACTTGATTTCTCACGGTTCGATGGGTAGGTGGGGAAGAGGGGTGTCGGTTATTTTTTTTTATACGTCTAGACAGCGGTCGCGCTTGTTTGAACACACTAATTTATTTTTAGACAGATGATGTAATCGATAGAAAGACGACGACTGTTTTTTTTTTATGTAAGCGCTAAACAATAATTTTAGTAATTTATCAGAAACGTATTGACTATTCTAAAATCTGACACAACCCACTCGCGTAAAGCGTGTACTCTACTATTTGTACATATTTCCGGACATAAGCGGTGCGTGAGACAGGCTGTTCCGTGTATTGATTGTAATTGATCGAGTTTAGGACATCCGAAATCTTCTAAATTTATAATATTAAAATGCACGATACGCTTCTGTAGAAATCTTTTTTTTTGCAATCCTTTTACGAACACGAAGTTAAAAGGAAACGTATACTTTTCTAATATCGGTACAAGATGTTCGTACGATGTGTCCCCGTCCGTCCACGTTAGTCCATGATAATGGTCTGTTAACCATCTGTTTGTCCTCACATGCTTGTGATTCGAAACAATCGTCTCTACTGGATGTGTAAATATCCAATGCCTGCTGGCAAATGCAGTGACGTCCATAACGGCTAGTTCCTTAACGAGTTCGTTTCCATCGTTGTCGATAAAACAGTGAAAGTCAACTATGACTGCTAGTTTATCCTCGCACATCCTTTTTTCGTTATATACAACGTGTTTGGTTTTACTAGGAACGTTGCAGATCCGTCCGTCTTACGGAACAGACACGTTGTATATTGTGAAACGCTCGTAAAGAATTTGTTCGGAACGTTTATTTTGTACTTTATATTTTCGTCACGGATCAGTGCAACAAATTTACATGTCAGAACGTTGTATACAAAAATTTCTATAGGGTACAGTACTGTATGCTTTAAGTCACTGCAGCGTATGTACTCGTACGGAGATAGCAGCTCCATGCGTCCGTCTTCAACGCGTGCTGTTCAAACACTGAGGTATGCGATATTAGCGGAGGTTGTATAAAACACTTTTGTCACAGCAGCATATATATTTTCAAACCGGGTGTTCAATAGACGCGTGAAAACGAACTAGAAATACGCTCTCATGTAAGCAGTGTATGCGGTTCTACATAAGGGACAATTATGTAGGGTTATGGCACAATTCACACATGTAATAAAATGTCGACAGGGAATAAGTACAACTTCCACGTTATGTGTGTAACAGACTTTGCACATCGTATCACGATTCGAGCTTTCTTCTACGTTTTTTATATTCTCCTTGATCGTGTCGGTGCGTTGTTCGTTCTTTGCTGTCACTGCTACAGCTGTTGGTGCTTGCGCCTCGGTAACAATACCCAGTGCCTTGAGGATAAAATTTTTATCTTTCATTAACATTACGTAAGAGCACGCAGGGAAATGTCGTGCGTGTTCCATCCAAGCATATTCTCCACGTTCCCATTTGTTTAATCCGCCTCCACAGCAAAAACAAATCACTCTATCGTTGCATCCGGTGTAAAAGAAACCCGCTTCTGATAATTCTTTAGGTGTTATCGTTAACGATACAGGCCATTCTTTAAAACTCTTTAAACGGTTTTCCAAGTTTCTGTAACGTGGGTACGGAGATGTGATTTTTTGAATTAAGATGACCTGTACTTCTTTATCGTCCGGTGATAAAGACTTGATTGATGTAGTCGTTGCCGCTTCACCGCATTGTGTGAAATAGCGGTTGTTGCTGTTGTGATTGATATCATCAACATAGATATCGTGTGAAAGCATCTTGTACGTCCACTTGCGACTCGTGCTGATGAAACACTGAACGAAGAATAGGGAGAAGAGGAGAATCGTTTTCCCCCTCCACAAAAATAAAATACACGAAAATTGATTACATTACATTCTATTTACAATAAAATAAAAATACATGAAAATTGATTACATTTTTTTTTTTAATTAAAAATTACATTCTAAAAAAGCAAATTTCTATTTACAGTAAAAAAAAACATTAATATATAGTAAACGTTTAATTGTGTCTGCGCACCGTGTTGGATAACGGAGTGTACACATTTATTGAATCATGCAGTATCAAGCAGTAGGCCGCTGTCTGAGCGGGGAAATTGGTCGATGACTCGAATTCCAATCTGACGTCGACTGGTGATGACTTGAGCGATTCGTCCTGTCTGCTACAATCGAAGACGAATAACGGTGCTTTTGCTATGAACTCTGTAGGTGTTAGAAGTACGTTGGGTTGACTTCTGTGGTAGTACGATTTTTGAAATCGTGTATACATGTCGTACAGCAATGCGTAACGTCCGTTATCGATATCCAGGTTCAGGTTATCGTACGGGTAGTATTTGTCGTTCAGAAAGAGTCTCGCGTTTGTCACATTGCAGTGATCGAATTCACCTGCGTGTTTTTTCAGATTGTTTTTTCTGGCGGTCTGAAAGGTGAGTATCACGTACCGTGGTTTCTCCAGTTGTGTAGTTGTTTTCACTGTCCAAGTCTGTCTGTCAGTCGTCGGTAAAGCCGGATACTCGTGCAGTTCCCAACTACGAAACGGTAAGAATAGCGGTAGGTCCTTGCGTATGATATCCAACAATCGTATCCGTACTTCGTTGTTCACGTACACGAACGGAATCATCCAAGAGATTTTGGTCAGTTCTATATCGGCGTTAGCGGGCGCATCCGTAGACGAGAACAAAGCGTTAACGTTGCTGGAAGTGCGCAACAGTATAAGTTCCTGTTTCATGTTTAAAATAACATGCGTGAAATCCTCAGCGAATCCCATCAGCATCCTCAACGGTATGCAAAAGTTGAATTCCTCGTGTTGGCCGGTCGGTGTTATCTCGTTAGCTGTAGGAGCAACCCAACCGGCGTTTTGCATCGAAACAATGTCCTGCTTGCCGGCAGATAGCATGGTTTTAATAGTGGACGTGATGCCGACGCTCTTGGTACGATCCACTTCCACACCGGCCAGTTCGTAACGGATTTCTTCGAAGAGAAACGCGATCGCGTTGTTGATCATTTTCACGTTCACACTACCGGGGCTGTCGGTCTTTTTGCTCAATTTGCCTTCAACGTACAGGAAACTTTCCATCGGTAAAGTGAAGACTTCCTGTTGCAGTATAGGTATGCGTATCTCATCGTTATTTCCGTATCGTGACGCTGACGCGTACGGTGCATGAGGATGATATTCGTAATGTGTGATGTTGTCTTCGAAGAATGGTCGACGTTCAACCGATAAGACGATACCGCTGTCCGCCATATTACTTGTTTTTCTTGACTTTGAATCCTAATGAAATCAGGTAGCGTCGGTTAGTTGCTGTTAACCGTGTCAACGACGAACGTCTACTGATACCTTTTCCAAAAGTGTTGACCTCTTTTATCTCGTGGTGCGAGCCGCCGCCGCCACCGCTCTTCATCACGGGGGTATCGGTGAAATAAATTCCCATGATTACTACACACGTTTCAAATGTATACGTGCGGTGATGACTTCGCCTTGAAAATTCACAATATCACCGTCCTGATCGTGTACGGACAGTGTAACGTTACGCAAGTGTAGTACGTTAAGTGGAAAATAAATGACGTTTCTAGGCGTTTCTACTATCTTGAATCCTGGCTCAACCGTTGGATAGAACGAGTGCAGTATATGCTCGTTTCGTCCCGTCTTGTACGAGCCTTGTACAGCGTTACACCTTATCTCCAAAACGTTCACTTTGTTAATGTTTACAGGCACGTCCGACGTGTGTAATATATACGCTTCTAACTTTCTGTTCTTGGAAAAACCCAACATGGTACCGATCGTGTGTTCCGTACATCCGAAATCGATATCGTATGAACAATAAATTTCACATTTCAACGTGTTGTTGTTGGGTCGTAGAGAAAATTTCGGGTCTGCTAGTTCTTTCTTCAGGTATGTTTCGATATCACTGATTTCGTACACTCCGGTCGGTATATTGACGAGTTCTAACGTTTTACGTGCTCCCTTTAGTACGGGAAAGATGTTATTTCTTCCGCTTTCCACGTTCGGTATAGAGTTGTACGTGGTAAAGTCCAGCAGTCCCGCGTACCATTCACCGTTCGTCAGTTCAAGCGGTGGAAAAAAGTCACAAACCAGTGCGCTTGGATCCGTTCCTGTGACAGTGACCGTAAGCGAAGACATCTTGGCGTTTACTGATCGTTCGATATCAAAAACTCTAAACATAAATGTCCGCAGATGACCGTGTTCGATGGCTGTTTCTGTGCGTAATTGTAATGAATGTCGGTCACGTTCGATCCAAAGTACCGTATTAGCTCGACAGGAGGGCGCAGATTGCCGAATCCATCAAAGTACCAGACTCTGTCGCCTCGCTTCTTGTAGCATACCCAGTGCGTGCCCGGTCCGGTAGCGTCGTCCAGATTCACGATTGCGCTTTCGTTCTCCCACGGTGATGTACTAGGAAGTGTGTCGCGCATGTACACGCCTCTGAAATAAGGTATACGCAATAGTTTCGTGTACTCATAAAGATCTCGATCGGACAACGGACGCACGGGTATTTTGATTAGTTTTTTCGGTACGGTCGAAGGTATAGTCCTGAAGCCTTTTTACCATCGGCCCGTCTTCGTCGACGTCCTGCCCCAGTTGTCGTTGTCCTCCTCCTCCTCCTCTTCCTGATTGTCGTGCGTCGAACCGGCTTGCGTCGTCTGGTGCGACGTTTACGCACACCGCCACCGCAGCATAGCCCGCTGCCTAACGCTGATTTCGCCTTCATCGCTGCTGCTACGGCTGCCGCGTACGCTCTTTCACTGATGCCGGAATTCAAAGCTTTCACTCGTTCCCACGCTTTACCGGCTAGCACACGATCCGCTACACGTCGTCGTTCGTTGTCCTTGTACTTGCTGTAAGCGATATCGTGTTCACGACAAGCTTCGTCCAACTCGTTGATTCCTCGATCACCACGAGCCAATCTCTGGTCTAGTTTCGTTCCGGGTCCACAGAACCTGTAGCCGGGCAGATGTAGTTCCACCGGTAATACGTCCACCGCTCGATTGATCAGTGTAGGTACTGACTTCGCAACGAATGGTACCGCGCTTTTAACTATTTTTCCGATAAGACCACGCCCTCCCTTTTTTTTTCGGCTACGTAGTTCGTACATGACTACTGTTTCGCTTGCTCTCGATAAAGGGATCTCCAATCGTGCTCGTCCTTAGATTTGTCCAGATCACTAATCAACTCGTTCGTCTCCGACTTGTTCGTAAGTAGTAAGTCCGCCTCTTCGGCACCAAGTGAAGTACGCGCTGCGTGCTTATGCAATTTATAGATATACGATACCACTTTCTCCCAACGATGTTGGAACACTTTTGCGAGTTTGTACGTTTCGCTCTTCGCGTACCGCTTCGCCTCCTCCAATTGACGTGCGTTCACCGCGTCCGTAGCCCGTGCGCCGCCGTCGCCGACGTTTAGAATAGTCTTTCCTTGTGCGTTGAAATAAGCGTCGTTTACCGCGGTGATCGTGTGTCGGTTCAAAAATTCCAAATTCACCGCGTCCTTGTTGTTGACTGGTGGCGCTAACTGTGTTATCCGCACGTTGCCGACCATTAGGTTAGAGTTCGTATCCTTCGGTATGATTTTCGAGTCCACGTATACTTTGGTCGCAGCGTCTCTCGCACGAATCGGTTCCCTCAGAGACTGTATGCGATGATCCCGCGCGTCGACGACAGCTCCGTTCTTCTTGTTCGGTACCAGCTGTGTGAAACGTAAGCACGAGTAGTCTACGTACTGCTTGTTGACAGCGTCCCCGAGATCGACGGGAGCGCCGACGTTGACGAGCTTACGACCTTTCGCGTCTATTCCTTGCGTCGTCGTCGTCGACGACGGATCGTCGGCAAACAGACAGTGGTCACGCACGAAGCGCAGTGGAACGGCATCGTTACCGTCTTGCGGTTCGCCCAAGTTGTGTATTTTTTTCCCCGCTACGTCGAAGTGCCCGTCCTCGGTCATCGAGATACCAATATCCTCCCGTAGACTGCGACGCGTCTCCCTTCGCGCTCTGACAGCGCTCTGGTGTCTGCCGAACTTGTCAACACTCATCTTGTGAATGATGCGTCTCGTCCGTTGTTCACGGCATTTATACGTACTCGCGTAATAAATCGATTAGTTTTGATACGATCGTACTGTCTATGCATTTTATTCCGACAACGGAGAGTCCGTCGCTATATTTTCCTTTTACGATCGTATTTAGAAATTCATCGTACACGTATACGCGTGCGTCTTTGAAGAAATAAATCTTTCCGTCGATGTATCGGAACGCACTGTCGACGGCTTCTGGTAAGCCGACAAAACGATCTTTAACGTATCCGTGTTTCTTGATCGTGAACGTGCACTCGTCTATTTCGCCGTAATACATATCGTTGTACAACAGAAGAGTTCGACCCGTGTACGTGTGTATCGCAGCGTTTATTTTCGTCATCGTGCGAACACCGAGCGTTGTGATCGAACGCGGATACCCGTTCAGCGGTTGCAGACTGTGTATATCGAACATGTATACGTAGTTGTCTATGAATAGCACCACTTCTTCGGTTCGCGGTCTCTGGTACATCGCTGAAACGTTGGTGAACGTCAACGGTAAGAAAGTCAACCAATCCGTCAACAGAAGCGGTGACGACGGACTCGATCGCTTCGACTCGAGATCCAATGTCCACAAAAAGTTATCGTGCACAATATACAGATGTCTGTTGATTATTAAAAATTGATTAACGTTCTTTAGCCGACATAAATCCGTCGTCCGAACGGTGTCGTTCGTTGTCGTCGCCGTCGTCGTTGACGTCGTCGTTGACGTCGTCGTCGTAGCTGGTGGCGGCGGCGGCGGCGGCTTCCCGTACAAGCGTTGAATGCCTTTTATATCGTCGTCTCTCAGGTCGAACGCACCGTTCGAGCGTGGTACGTAGAACGGGTACATGATCGAATCCTTCTCGAGGGAATGAGACAGTCCTAACCCGTGTCCGATTTCGTGCGTTAACACCTGAAGGAAACTGGTCTGATCGTCCGGTATTTCGGTTGCGTTCGTATAATTCCACGATTCGTAGTAGTCCATGTGTATTTCGGTAGTGTTATACGGTAAATCGGGCGGGTAATAAGCGTGAGCGAGTATACCTCCTCGTCCGTCCAAATCGTACCCGCAGATCGTGCACCTGGAAGTCAGACACCTGTGTTTAAAATATTTCATAGCAATGACCATGTCGGCGTTTATGTCGTTGGGTCGATATTCGAATTCCAGGTTCGAATGTTTCTGCCATACAGCGAACGCTTGTCGCGACGCTTCTATAGCGCTGGCGCTACCGTGAAAGAACCGCCACGACAAACGTCTCTTGGCCCACGGTGTTCGTAAGGTGTACGACACGAAATCTTCGTTACCGCATCTCCGCGCACGCATCAGATTCATCGTTTCGTTGTTCAATTCTCCATTTACGGTTAAATTGTAATTCACTTGAAACGTGCGAAGGTAGGCGTCCATATCGATGGTGGCGTTGTCCGTGAGTCGTAAACTATCGTCGGGTACGTAACCGTATCGCACCAAGTAATCTATAGCGAAATCAACATCGTTAGCGTTAACGCTCGATGCGACAACGGCACTTGTGCACACGATAATAAACAGTAGCACGATATCCATGTTGTCACAACCAAACGTGGAATGTCCCCGGCGCATGTACGACAGTATTATTTATACACTTTATCGGCTTTCAGAATCGAACCGCTCTTATTATACGATTATGCCTGCTTCACGTAGTTCTTCCACTATGGAGACGATTTCGTTCGTGTGCCCACTGTTTCCAACACGTTGTGATGCCATTAACAGTCGCAATCTGTCCACCAGTTCGTTCGGATCGTCCCAGTGCACGTAATCGATTTTGTCTTTTTTTCTCGTTAACGTCATATACGATGTATCAATATTATTATGCCCCTGTCCTGTACGTTTCGGCGGAAACAGTTGCGATATTATTCGTTTATACTTTACACCTCTGTTCGCGTTCACCTGTGCGTTCGCTAAGTAATACTGCTTATGCGCGTTGGTGTTACGCAGTATATCTTTGTACGCTTTCAGATCTGATTCCTTGTAAATATTTTCATTAGGATGCTTCATGAACACTAGTTCGTAGAGTCCTGGTGTACCTTTGTATCGTTTACCGTTGATAAGAATCGAATCGTCCGTATCGATTTCGAACTGTGAATCACCGATCATCCATTTTCCGTTTTCATGTCTTACACCGTACGTATAGTCCATCAGACGATCGCGTTCGGACGAAACGATCATACGCATGTACTTGTTCGCTAATGATTCACTGTCATATTTGTCCTGAAAATATCTACGCGCTTCACGTCTTCCTTCCGGTGTGTCTAGCATTTTTTCAATGTTGAGACTGGGATCGTCCTCATCATCATCATCATCATCGTCTAATGTTTCGGCTATCACGGGCGTTTTCAGGAAACGCGGTGGCTTCGTTCGGGAACGAGATGGTGTTCCCGCATCGATTTTACTAATTGCACCTGTCGGATCCTCTTCCTTCTCCTCTTCCTCATCCTCTTCACGTTTCATCTTTTTCACTCTTGAAGGCTTTTCATTTGTTGATTTACGTTTCTTTTCAAGCAACGCTTGCGAAATATTTTGTAACGGTTCTAGAATCGGTTTGTAACTTTTGGATAACGATGCTTCTTCTTCACGAATCCCATGTTTTAACGCACGGTATTTCTTCCGTATATCATCACTAATCGTGTCGATATCACGTGCTAGTCGTTTCTTCTTGTCGTCCATCTCGATAAACGGCAGAACATCAACTAAAGTCGTTGACAGCAGGTCATGTGTATTTAGCTGAACGTGTGACTTTTTTTTGTTTAATCGTTAGGCGCGACTACTATGAAACGGTCAAAACCGACTCTATACCTGCCAGCGTCGATAGAAGAATCCTTGTCCACAACGAGAAAGCCGTAACGATCTTTCCACGCCTCAGCGCACATATTCTTAAACGTGTCATATTTCATGTCCGTGTTGACGTGATCGTTGTACGCATGTTTCAAGTTGCGATCGTCCTGTTTGAACAACACTATTAGATTGGCATTGTCACGAACCAACTGTTTTGGCACTTGACTGTACGTCTGACAAAGGTAAAACGCGTCCACACCGCTGTGTCGTCCCATAGAGAAATACTTGCGTATGTTGTGTTGCCTTTCGCAAGACACGTCATCGAACACCATAATAGAATTGGGATCGACCTCGTCGGGAGGTGGTACCTCTTCGTTATCGTTGTAGGCGTGATAACCCATTCCTTCGTCGGAAAGTCGTGTCATCAGGGTCTCCAGCATCTGATATTTGGGTTGAAATAGTGATTTAGAAAACACGTATAAGTTCACGAATCTCAATCCGTTTACATCGAACAACAGGTTGAACATGACGTTTGTCTTTCCGCACGCGGAAGGTCCGCAGATAATCGAACGAACGGTATCGGGCAGAAGACGTCCGTGTTTACGTTTTTTTCTGCCACTCCCACCATCGTCGCACAATTTCGAATAGTCCACGTCCTGTATTTTTAGTCTGTGCGCTTGTTGCAATATTTTCATGTTGTCGTTCTACGCACAGTCTATTTAATAGTCGCACTATATCGTAGCAGTCGGTAGATATGTAACTGCATACACAAGTGTCCGGACCCGTTTCACAGTTCGGATCCGACCAAACACATTCTTTGTAGTGATCGAATCCGGTGCCGGTTGGTACTATTTCGCTGAGTCGGAACCTCGTCACGCGATTGGTAACCCGTTGCCAGTACTCGTACACCGTCAAGATCCTGCGCATGCGTTCAACGTCGTTTGCGGTCGTGTTCACGATGTACTCATCGTAACCAGGATGTGACACAATGTCTTTTACACTGTACACAGCGCGCATGTTGTCATCGTAACGCATCGACGCATACTAGTTCTATTTCCTCGAGTCGAATCGTTGTTATACCAAGTTCTTCTTGTGTATCCACGAATCGTGTTTACCATCGAATCCTAACCATCTGACTTTCACACGATCGCCTTTACGTTGTACGATCTTTTCTACCAAGTACACGTCACCAACGTTCGATTTACTGATTTCGTGTTCATAAAAACCACCTTTCAACACTTCTCCTGTATGATCCTTTAGCGAATAAGTGACGGGTACGCTGCCGGTACGCACTGTGTGAACGAAGAATATCTCGTTTGTCCAATTCGGTGTGTATCCTTTAGCGAACGTCATTTTGTGTTTGCTTATACGCACACGATCGCCTACTTTGAACTTCGGTCGTTTATAATCGATGCTCCTCGCCGTGTTCACACGAATCCTGCGTAACACTGTACGTTCGTTGGATTCGTTCACCTGTTGTGGTTTCATTCCAATCGTTCTGTGCACGGTGTTGTTATACGTGCTGACTAGTTCCGGTAACATATCCAACCAACGGTAATGACCTTGTTCGCTGAACGCGCGATACATGTGCGTTTTCAACGTACGGTTGAAGCGTTCCACAATGGAAGCCTTTTTCTCACTGTACGTGGAATAGAGTGTGACACCATATCTGCTCAACAATTTTTCTACGGTACTGTTGTAGTACTCTTTCCCGTTGTCCGTCTGCAGATATTTCATTTTATTAGCACGCAGAATCGGTTCCAGAGCTCGTGCGACCTCTACACCCGTCTTCGTTTTCAATGGAACGGCGTACGCGTACTTGCTAAACGCGTTAATCATCGTCATAAGGTACTTGAATCCCTTGTTCACCTTTGCGTGCGGTATCATCTCTACCAGGTCTGCTTGGTACAAGTCGTGAAGTCCCTTCAACTCGACCGCACGTCTCGGAAAATTCCTTCTTACCGGTCTGTGCAACTCCGTCGCGATAGTCTTGCGAACGCTCTGGTGTATATTCTTCACAGCTCGTTTCATTTTCGTGTCGTCGTGCGAACCGTGATTCGCAATACGCTGGAATGTAGTAAACTGTCGGCTCGGTGCTGAAGGTAATTCTCATCGATGCCGTTCTGGCACGTCCACCTTCCATCACGCGACTGTCACACCGCCACCGCTCCACACCCGCTTATATCATCTCGACCGAACGGAAGAACATCGCGTTCTTTTTCCGATTGCGCAAGTACGTTAAAACATGAGCTAAACTGATTTTCATACGCCCATTACGCACGAGGCTCATACCGATGTAGTATCTCGGGAGCGCGTGTTGTTTCGAGTCCAACGCTCTTACAGTCTTAACAGAATTCATGTCTTTGAACATGACGCTACGTATAACGTTGTCGCGGTACTCGTGCATTTCCGCGACTATGACGTTATCGTTCTCAGGTAGCCACTCGCACATGTGTTTAGCTTTGAGTTCAGCGATTGGGCGTTGACTTCTCGATTTCGTATGCAGGTGTATCAGATATGAGTTCAACAACCAAAATTCATCCGCCATAGAGCCCGTGCAATGCTGCCACTGTTCGTACAAACGCTGGTCTTTCACCGTGTACCCTTGTTCGTGCGAATACCGCAGACCAAAGTATTCGCAATACTTGCGGAGTGTAGGCAATGCCTCCTTCAGAAAGGCTACCGAAAATAATCCCTGCGCCTTGTTGTTCACCAACGCGAACTGTTTCCCTCTCGCTAGTGTCGGTAACGAGGACGGTGGGCAGTGCAGGTCAAAACTTACGTTGTAGCTAGGATCCAGTGCGCACTTTGGCACTATCATCATCACGCTTCTGTATATTTCCATCGGTGTGCGTATCGGAATAGTGCGCTCCGTAAGGACGATGCAACAAGAAGCGTGTGGTATCGAACTTCCGTAAGCGAGCATGTCCGTGTATACAGTAGTGTAGTTCATCTGTCCGTGTGAATCGTGTAAGCCGTGCACACGCTGAACAGCGTTATAGAGTTCAGGAATCGGACGGAAACGTGAAAGAAAATTCCATCCGTGACGTACGGTACACTTGAACATATTCTTTTCGTAAACCACAAGTTCTATCGGTACGTTATTTTGTTCGCACTCTACGATAAATTGAAGCCACCGTGATTTGTTGTGTATACGATCGGATACTATCATCAACAGCACGATCGGTGGCAAATCACTGCGGTGTTTTTTTATGTGACGCCAACAACGTGCGTGATATTTGTCAACGCCGAATTTGTAACGTGTACAGTAGTTGCCACAAAATCGTCTTTTCTTCACAAAATACATGGAACATAAGTTGGACCGTATCGCGCTTCGTGAAGCTTTGGTTATTGTGAAATGTTTCCCATCATCATATCGATAGACGTCCATCGTCTCGATGATCTGCGATGTGAGTGATACGCTATTAATCGTGATCATGATATTTATAGTGTATACGCATATTGTTTGAGTAATTTTTTTTATGTGTCTTCACTCACACTTTTGGAGTGAATACTGTCGTTCGGTAGTAGTAGTAGTAGTAACACCTAGTACTACTAGTACTACCCAAACGGGCATGTTTGTACATGAGTTTATGTTGGCTCTGAAAAGAGCCGTTTTTGCGTGCGTCGACTTCTACAAGTGTTCACGAACGAAATCGCATGCGGGCATTGACGCCTTATGGACTTGGACGGGATCATCACCCACTGCCCAATCCATAATTCGTATTTTACACTTGCAGCATCTTACAACATCACCATCGTCTTCGTAAATAAACCCAGCTTTGGCTAGGTCAAAAATGTTTACGTTCGCATTCGGAAATTTATGAACGAAAAATTTAATGTTACCACGACGACTGATGTTGTAAAAGCTTTTTAAGCGGCTTGCAAAAGAATATGTGGACACATCCATATCTGAAGCAAGAATGTTGGTTTGTCGCGTTGCATTTCACCTCCTCAGCGATAGCTGCGCGCGCATCCGTAGTGGGGATGGCTGTCGTCAATTGGTCGCTATGAAATAAAGCACGGTGGTGGGAGCAGATAGCTGCGCGCGCAGTTGGTAGTGGGGGATCGTCAGCGGTAATAGTTCGGTAGTGGGAGCGGATAGCTGCGCGCGCTACTGTCATAGATAGTATAAGTAGAGCGACGATCACTGCCAGCGTTCACCTTCAAGTCTCGCGCAGTGTAACTTTCACGTGTCGCATATAAAATAGTGCTTATTTTCTAATTTCGTATCAGTATTCAATTGTTCTTCAAGCGAGCAAGTAATTGTTAAAGTTTCGTGTTTTCATTGTTGTTGATAATGCAGTCATTTGCTGTTGAATGTAAATATTCGTTACGCGGCGCGTTGGTATTGCGCGTTTACACGCCTATCACAGATGACGAAGAATGTGTCAACGATGTCATAACCTTTTTTGATGAAATGCACGATACGTTACGTACGGACATTCTAAACGAACTGACACGTTTGCTTTCTATAAAGTGGCATATAACGGTTAAAGCGAGATTTGTCAAGTACATCGTAAACGCTGACACGGACCAGGACGAAGAAGTGACGACTGAAGCTTATTTTCACGGACGATGTCATACGACACTGATCGCTGACCAAGATGTATTGCCCGATCGTTTAGAAGCTTCATACGAAAAGATCATTGAATCGATTGATAAATTCACACGCGAGGGTAGCGGTTGGGTGTTAGACCGCATAATCTCCTTAGAACTCGTTCTCTCACGATACCAACCGCTAACCGCCTCCAGTTTCATTCGTACACCTCCTGAATTGTCTCGTACTAAATCCATCATCAACGTGAACAATACAGGCGATCAAATGTGTTTCGTATGGTCAGTGTTGGCCGCTCTGTTTCCACAACACTCACACAACGATCGTGTATCCAAATACAAGCCGCATATCTGCAGTATCAATACTTCTGGTATAACTTACCCCACCCGTCTATCCGACATTGTGAAGTTCGAACGAGACAATCCTAACGTTTCTATAAATGTTTTCGGTTACGAAGAATATGAAATTTACCCTTTAAGAATAACTCCTTCCAGCGGCAGACAACATCACGTTAATCTATTACTTTTTACCGCTGACGACCGAAAACATTACTGTTTAATCAAAAATACAAGTCGCTTATTCTCTTCACTAAGCAACCACAACGGGCGTTCTTTCTATTGCAATTACTGTCTGCATAGATTTTGCGAAGAACGACTCCTTACCGAACATATCCCCCACTGTTCACCATATGGTGAACAGAAAATTCGTTTACCCACGACAGCGGAGGAGGAGAATGTGATGTATTTCAGAAATTATACATACTGCCATAAGGTCCCTTTTGCGATATACGCAGATTTTGAATCATTTATCGTCCCTTGCCATCGCTGCGACGCTCCTCCGCACACATCGTCCACCACAACGGAGTCGTTACATCTTCCTTCAGGTTTCTCCTACCTCATAGTCGACTACGAGCGTAACATTTTCAAACCCCAGGTCGTTTATCGCGGTGAGAACGTGGTAGACGTTTTTCTCAATAGACTGGTCGCTGAAGAGCGAGAACTTTTCAGAATCATCCGATCCATTGTCCCTATGACTATGAGTGACCGTGATTTGTTATCTTTCGCAAATGCCCTCGTATGTCATCTCTGTGAAGAACCACTGAACGAAATCGACAAAGTGCGCAACCATTGTCATCTGACAGGACGATACCTAGGCGCAGCTCACAACATCTGTAACCTTAATTTCAAGACTCCACGACACATACCTGTATTTTTTCACAACTTACGAGGTTACGATGCACATCACCTAGTACAAGGGTTGGGTAAATACGACGATCTCGCTTGTATCGCTACCACTAGCGAACGCTTCGTATCAGTCTCGTTGGGTCGTCTGCGTTTCGTAGACACGCTTCAATTTCTGAACACGTCCTTGGACACGCTTGTTGGAAACTTGCACGCGAGCGGAGCGGATTTCGATTTAACGAAGCAATGTTTCGAAGAACACTTCGAGCTACTCTTACGTAAGGGCGTGTACCCTTACGATTACATGACAGGTAGCGAGAAATTCAACGAAACACGTCTGCCCGCACGCGAACACTTTTTCAACAGGTTGAGTGAATCGCCAATATCTGACGAAGATTACGCTCACGCGCACAACGTGTGGCGTACTTTTGGAATCAGTACACTGGGCGAATATCACGATCTGTATCTTAAAACAGACGTGCTGCTACTGGCCGACGTCTTCGAGGCGTTCCGTGAGATGGCCATGCGGTACTACCAGATCGATCCGGCTCATCTTTACTCGCTTCCTGGTGTCGCTTGGCATGCGATGTTAAAGATGACCCGTATGCGACTGGAGCTGTTGACGGATATAGATCAGCATCTCTTTATAGAATCGGCTGTTCGTGGTGGCGTTAGCATGGTACCCAACCGCCACGCCAAGGCCAACAACCCACTAATTGTCGATCAGTACGATGCTTCAAAGCCAACCTCTTTCATATTGTACACGGACTGCAACAACCTTTACGGTGCAGCCATGTCACAACCGCTCCCTTACGCCGCCTTCAGATGGTTAGATCGTAACGAGATCAACTCAATGGACGTGCGTACTCTGTGCGATGACGGTGACGTGGGCTACATACTCGAGGTCGACTTACACTATCCACCAGAACTTCATGACCTCCATTCCGATTATCCATTGGCACCCGTCCGTTCCTGTGTCCATCCTGACGTACTTTCACCGTACTCTCGACGACTCCACACACGACTGCACTATACAAAAGGGTATAGCGGATCGGAAACGCCTTCGTCGTCCGTTCCCAAGTTGCTGACGACTTTGGACGACAAGCAAAATTACGTTCTTCATTTTCGAAATTTAAAATTGTATCTGAGTCTCGGTTTAGAATTGAAAGCGATACATAGGGTGTTGAGTTTTAAACAGAGAGCGTGGATGAAACCGTTTATCGATTTCAACACGCAAAAGAGAGCAGCAGCCACCAACAGTTTCGAAAAGGATTTTTTCAAACTGATGGTCAACGCCGTCTATGGCAAATCGCTGGAGAACGTGAGGAAACGAATAGACTTCCAACTAGTCTCTAACGAACAACGGCTGCAGAAAATTGTTTCCAATCCTCGGCTAAAGCGTATGATCCGCTACACCGATAACTTGGTCGGACTGGCCTTACGAAATAGGACGATATTCCTTTCCCGTCCGGTGTACGTCGGCTTCACAGTACTCGATGTCAGCAAATTGATAATGTACAATTTTCATTATCGGTACGCTGTCGCCAAGTACGGACAACGATTGACCTTACTAATGACTGACACAGACAGTTTGCTTTACAGCATTCAGACTAACGATTTGTACTCAGATATGAAAGAGGATCTCCACCTTTTTGACACATCGGACTATCCCGTGGATCATCCTTGTCATTGCGACGACAACAAAAAAGTCGTGGGGAAGTTCAAGGATGAGACCAATGGAAAACCCATCAGGGAATTTGTCGGACTCAGGGCGAAGTGTTACTCGCTCTTGTTGTCCGACCGCACCGACAAAAAGGTGGCGAAAGGTGTGCCAAGGACGGCAATAAAAAAAAGGTTACGACATCAATTGTACAGCGAGTGTCTTTTTGACAGTCGTACCGTATTCACCTCTGCTGACTGTATACGAAGCAATCATCATAAGCTGTACACGCAACGTATAACAAAACTTTCCCTGTCTCCTTATGATGATAAGAGGTATGTACTGGACGACGGTGTAAGTACACTCGCGTACGGGCATTACATGATAGCAGCAATAACCAACGACGCTGCTGGTCCTAAGGCAAAAAAGAGAAAGTACACGGACCGATAACTAACGGTAAAGATGATGTTCAGCATTACACACACACACACACACACACACGCACACATTAACTTTATGTTCTTTATTTACTTATTTTACAACTTTTGATACGTTTTACAGAATGAACAACAAGAAAATTGTGAAAAATAGGACAGCAGAGCAACGTCGAGTACGATGGTAAATATAACATTTTTTTCTTTATTTATAATGCACAAAAAGAATATTCCATTCGATTGATGTGTTTTTTTTTTTTATAGTTCACAACGGTTACGTCGTGCTTTGACAGGACCCGGCTCGAGTCGGTAAGACCGTTTTCATTAATAAACTCTTGTCCTAATGCGTTTACCTCCGGTGTTCAATTATATATATTTTTTTTTATTTCAGTGATACAGACGAGGCACCTGTCACCGCTGATTCTCCCGTATCTCCAGAACCCGATTCGAGTCGGTAAGACAATTGTCATTTTAATAAACTTTTGTACTTTTGTGTTTTTTTTTACCTCCGGTGTTCAATTTATTTTTTTTTTTTTTCAGCAATGATGCTGCTGCTCCCACTGTTGCTGTAATTCGTCCCCAATCTCCGCAACCTGGCACGAGTCGGTAAGACAATTTTCATTAATAAACTCCTGTGCTCTTACGTTTTACCTCCAGTGTTCATTTCATACATGTTTTTTTTTTAAGTGATGCTAACGCTCTGACTGGTGCTGTTGCTGCTGCTGCAGATTGTCGTCGTCCCCTATCTCCAAACAGCCTGCAATGTTTTAAACGCGCGTTATTTCGATTACAGGCTAGTGTGTTGCGGTAAGTCAGTTTTCATTAACAACAAAGTCTTATACTATTGCGTTTACCTCATGTGTTCAATTTATACTTTTTTTTTTCAGTGATGCTCTAGCTGCAGGAGTGGCGGTATTTCACCCTCGACCCGGTACGAGTCGGTACGTTTGTTTTTAATTAACATTCATTTGTTCTCTTACGTTTAAATCTGGTATTAAAATTGTTCCTTTTTTTTTGTTTCAGTAATGTCGAGTCCACAGAAGAAGGTGAAGTTATGGAGGTGGTGGACAATCAAAGCGATGCTGATACGCTTGAATTAAATCCGAACGGTAATGATGATAGTGACAGTGATGATGATGATGTAGAAGTCCTCGACATAAATATGTAAGTCATCTTCTTATGCGTACATACTGCTTTGTTTTATTTGCGATTATACATAATTTCTATGTTGTCTTTTTTTTTTTTTTTTAGTGACATTCGCCCGATACCAGCACCGCCGCCACCTCCACAACCACATCCGATTACGCCACCGCAATCACCACCGCCGTCACCACCGCCGCCACCGCAGATGCAACCTCAACCACGCCCACAGCCCATTTATCAGCAACAGCAGCAGCAACTATTGCGGAGAGATCCCCGTTTGTGGACCCCTCCAGAAGACGCGCTACCCGTCTTCTTTGAAGTGCTACACGCAACCGAACCGAGGACGCACGATGACCCAACAACATTGAGACTCCTTCTTAGAAGGAGTCTACCGACATGGTGTTGGCGTCGCGGTGAGCCCTGTCCTGTTCAAGGTATGATTCCTCCACACAATACATGCAGTATATGCATAGAATCATACAATGACGGGCAGAGGCTCCTCGGTTTGGTATGTGGCCATACATACCATTACCGATGCGTCCTCAACTGGTTCCAGGCGGTAGCGATGGAGGGGACACCACCCGCATGCCCACAATGCAGGATGTACGTATTCGGAAAGTCGAATCGTACGTTTTATGGGCGTATGCATATTTAAGGTATATTACAGTGTTAATAAAGGTTTTAGTAATCCATCCTACTTGTAACAACCACATGTCACTAATACTCTTACTTTTTTGTTACAGATGGAAATTAACCACCGGATGAAGACTTTTTAAAAAAAAAAACCTGATTGTGAAATGTTTAAATTTGTATATATTTTTTTTATTGTATAATATTTTTTATGTTTATATATTTGTAAATATTAGTTGTAGGAAATTAACCACCCGGATGGAGACTTGTAAAAAAAAAATACCTGATTGTGAAATGTATAAATTTGTATATATTTTTATGTTTATATATTTGTAAATATTAATTGTAAAGTAGTTATTTTTTCTTTTATGTTTATACTTGTAATAAACTTGTACATATTTTTTTCATTGTATAAGTGTTTATTTTCAACTATCCTTTTCGCATACTACAATTTACTTAACACATAGACACACAGTTGTCAACAATGCAATCGTTCAGATAAGTGAATCGAACACTGAATATCATGTGTATTTCTTACAGGGAAAATGAGAGTTCTAGCCTGGACCGTCACACGGCGAGAAATTCAAAAATTGTGGTGGTGGGAATAACCATGTTTATACACAACATCGACGATATCGGCACGGCAGGGTAAATATACACGAAACCAGTACACTATAACACCGAGTTGGCAACAATGGCGAAACATACATTCAACCCGTACACTATAACACCGAACCGACAACAGTTGGCAACACCGACGCTTTTCCAACATGGCCGAACTTCCGGAAAAACCCCTTACATATACATAACCATACACTATAACACACGCACGAATCGGCAACCAGGCCGTACCTTAACCACTACTCTCTTACACCAATCGACAACATCGCACCTTTTCCAACATGGCCGCCGGCGACACGCCACGGCGGGCGGCCATCAAGCCACCACCAGGCCGCCGCCCAGCGACGATGACGACGTCAACGACGACGTCAACGGCGAACGGCGAACGGCGAACGGCGAACATAGCCACGCCTCCGCCAATCAACGCACACATTACCCCACTTTAGGCGGCGACGACGACAACATGGCCGACAGACTACTGCCGCATGGTTACCCCCACCACCACAATTTTTGAATTTCCCGCCGTGTGACGTCACTTCCGGGGTAGAACTCTCATTTTCCCCCTACTATGAATGTAACATATTTATTATAATGTGGAAACTAATGTCAGAGACATATAGACATCACATAAATAAAAAAGAAATAAACTTGAAGAAGTGTATTGAAAACTTGAAGTAAGTTTACTTACTTAAACCTTACTTACTTACTTATTGAAGTAAAGTAAGTTTACTTCAAGTAAGAAAACTTGAAATTGAAATAAACTTGAAAGTTGCCTTAGCAGTTGATGAAACTATGAATAAACGACGCCTTATTCTCTTGCGCTGAATTTACAAACACTGACTTGAAGAAGCATATCCAACTTGACTATGGCCTTAATACGGTTATTTTTAACTTCAGGGGAAAGAAATCTTATTACCTCGAAAATTATTAAATATCACTTAACAAGCAGCTTGGGACAAGATCTAATTTAAATATGAGCATTACTTCAATTGATCAAAGGAGATCATTGTCTATTTGCTTTGATTACAAGTCAAAACTTCGCAAAAATTCTCGCAAGACACGTATGATTCAATAAAAATCGTAGATTGGAAATTTCTAACGAAGTCAAAACTGACAATTTCAAGGTGCGCCCTGCGTTACTATACAAGTCACCCTTTTCGTGACAGAACTCGCTTTGAATGGTAAATTTTACACGTGTATATTTTTGGTCGCTGAATTTTATTTATGGTTGTCGCTTTTCTCTGGTCCCGTACTACATTTGGACGCACCCGAATTCTATTATCTGTACCTATACCTATACCTATAATAACTTCACTAAATTAAATTCTTTCACTTGAATATACACTTGCACTGTAACTACTGCTATTTAATCGAAATTCGAAATGAATAGTCACCGATTACTTGGACTCGATTTATTCACTAATATAGCAAAACAATAACTGACGAAAATTTCATTCCTCCCACTCCTTAGCCCTTTTTACCACCACTGTTAGTTTTCCCCTCACCATGCTGCAAGGGAGGGGAGAAAATCGGATGCAATTAGCAGGTAAAACTTTTGACGACCGGACGGAATTGGAAGTTTCTTAATCCTACCCGGGACAGAATTCGGTATACTTACTGACCGCGGGACGGAACTCGCCAACTCCGCGTTTGGTTTCAAGAGAAATAAAATGACTTGTGGCCTTATGCCTGCTCATAGTTACACTGAATAATAAGTGGAAGTGTCTGTATAAATATCATAGAGAATCACAATACAAATAATAAAAAACAGTGTTGTTGTAAACACTGTTAAATCAAAACAGGGTTACATCGAAAACAGTGTTGTCCTTAACGGAAACCACAAAAGCCTACAACCGAGACTGGTGCCGGACTCTTACCGGATGCTAAAACTCCCTCCCATCTATATCTAGCACACGTATAATTGTTATATGTTGCGTGAATAATGTAGCGTTACAACATTACAGAACATGCTACGTGTTTCTCGGCTATTCCAGCGGAGCCCAACTGTCATGTGTGTGTGTGTACATATTGCTGCTGCTTTGAGATGAAGGACAATTACGTGACACTTGTTAAACCCCCTACACACTATCGGACCAGACCACCGGACAAAACGCAGTTTGGTCGTGGGTTCGAAGATGTGTAGGCGTGTCCGCGGACAAAATCTGTCGTGACGGACTGTCGGGAGGTTCGATGGGAAAACCATCGGACCACGGACCGTCCCCACCATTTTTCAGTCTGGTCGTGGAATGTGTAGCATTGTCGCGCCAAACTTCCCTAGTCGTTGCCAAACCTTCGCTGTTTGAGCTTCTGTTTCTTGTTGCATTGCTAGCGCGTGTCTTATAGTTGAACAAAGAAGACCATATTTCTTCTTTGAATAAATAGTTTCACCAAATCCAGTAAATTGATGAAACATTCCTCATCCATCCGTAAAAAATTACGAAAATCGTTTGAGTCCAGTTCTTTAAGTATGTTTGCATGGGTGAATATTTTCCGTTTTTGAAACAACTTCTTTGCGCACATTTTTCTCTTCCTTCGACGCTTGTCATCACTAGTTGCTACTAAAGCACTTAACGCTACACGGATTTTTTGCATTTTTGAAAGATATGGAGCCATAGCGCGACAATCTTTCCTTCACAAGATCAAACATTCGACTAGTCAGAGAAAATAGGTTCCTGTCTGAAGTTGGTCCGGTCCGAAGGTCTTGACCCGAACACAGACGGTCTGGCTGTTTTGTCGTGTCTGGTGGTTCGGTCCGATAATGTGTAGGGGGCTTTACGCGTACCCAACGAGACATTTCCAGACCATACCGGTCCGCGCGCGCTGTGTTCAAGGCCGCAATCACTTACGTTCTAGTGTTTTCTAGTACACGGGCATTATGGAATATGCTGAAATCTCAGCGGGGTAAAAACACAAGACTTTAGCAGTGCTTAGTTCAGTTTGAGTTGCGATTTATTCCAGTGCGGTTCGAAGTATTGTGGCGAAGTTTACGTGTTTTATAATTGTGCGAGACTCGTTGAGATTATTATTGCGTGTGAACAATTTTTATTTAATTTGTTGTAAGAGACTATCTTGTTGATTACAAACTGTTTAATTGTGATAATTAAAGCTGGTGATTAGTGACTTAATTGGTGTCTTGTATTTTGTTTTCCACTGAACCATACGACGATCAGTAGACCGTCGTAACAGTAATTATTCTTGAGACAATTTCGTCGCCTTTGGAGATTTTCTGCTTCTAATTTTTCCAATGCTAAAACTATACAGTGATTCTTCATCCACACGTCGATCTTTACAGCGCTTCGTTTACTTTGAGGATGATTTTATCATTAGCAGCCCATCAACCATAGCAGTCAGATTTATAAAACCGGCTTTTATAACAAACACGGTTGTCTTGGCTCCTTGCGACATCCGCATACCGGGACTACTGCATTCCGGGCATTCCTAAGTACAGACTTCATTGTCCTGTTCTCTCTTGACCATTATTCTCCTATAGTCTTTCAGATTCCTATGCTGTTACATGCATTTAATTAACAATTATTAGTAGATATTATAATTATCGGGATATCGCAGTAAATATGACTCCTCGCAGCCAGAAGATCTTTTTTGTTCGCATATATTTGCATTTTTATGTCTTCATCCTTAGAGAATCTTGATTCACAATAGGTATATATACGTAACGGAACGAAACGATTCGAATCTTGCATCAACATTTTTAGTGATTATATTTATTTTTTTACTTTACGCCAATTTTCTTCCTAAATAAGGTCAGAATTAAATAGTGCCTCAAACGACCTAGTTTTAACAAACTACAATATTCCCAGAACTCAGTGTGATTGTTTATTATG
Source organism: Magicicada septendecula (assembly GCA_034769895.1). Lineage (NCBI taxonomy): Eukaryota > Metazoa > Arthropoda > Insecta > Hemiptera > Cicadidae > Magicicada > Magicicada septendecula. The sequence continues at coordinate 301,016,538 of CM068374.1, read as the reverse complement.
ACCCCATACACTGCGGTAGATTGTTCCGAAAAAGAACGACAACATTGTTACGTATAGCCTGAAGGTTCCACTGCGGGATACGAACGTTAATTTGTGTCTGCAGGTCGGGAATGTCTAAATTGTTTTAGGACTATTCTCCATAATTCTAACGAAAGTCTTAAAAAATTGTTTTAAGAATTAAAGAGAAAGAAATCGAAGAATTAATGTGTACTATAACCATTTTAATAATTATAAAACTAGGCTGTCAACATATAAACTAACACATAGTTCATTTATAGTAAATATGATAAACAGTAAACAATGAGAGAAATGTTTATTTATTTTTCACTTTTTTTTGGAATCTTGTACACGAAACAAAAATAATTTGGTGTGTCGTGGGACACACGCCATAAGCGAGAACTTTAGTGCTGAGTGTCGATTCAACTGATTCAAAGTGTAAAAAGTTGCTCGTATATATTTTAAGAGAGATTTTGCTATCAAGAGTTAAGATTCAAATAAAAATGAACAGATAATTAAACGAGACGAGGGAATAGAAGTGTTTATAAGAAATCGATATTTACAAAGAACATAAAATAGAATCATATCACACGTCGTTTTGTTTTTAGTATACATACATATACAAACAATATGTAGTAAATAATTTTTGTTCCAATCTAAGAATATGATTTACGTTGAAAAGTAGCTAAATAATACCTATTTAGTTGAAAAGTAGAATGTAAAAATTATTATATTATATATTTATCACATTATATATTTACATTATAATTATAATTATATTATTTATTTATATTATATTATAAGTAATATACAAAGTATAATAATTCAATATTTTACAAACTGTGAAATAGCTAAATTTTGAAACAGAAAAAAAATTCTAGCCAAATATGTACCCAAACTTTCTTATTGACGATATTATAATTATTATAATAAGAAGTAGATTTACTAATTTTAAATTGTTTTTATGAATTAAACAATTGGAAATATATGTAAATACATTAGGCGTGTAAATAAATGAACGAGAAAAAGATTTCAAAAATATTAAATTCGATCTCTTATCATGTGACGATGTTTTATTTTATGATAAATAAAATTATTTTTAATATTTATGTTATTCTTGTAATAGAATTTTAAAATTTAATAATTTGCTCACATTCTTTACAGTATTACTCTTTGCTTAAAGCACACATTTGTGGAAGCGGGAAAATGTTGGTTAGCTATATGGGAAAAAGAGGTTTGATTGACCTGCAAACACTGGTATTTCTTTACACGTTTTGTTACATGTTGGATCAGTTTACTGCCCCAGAAGCGCGAGGTGTACGGGAGTGAGCCGGGCATCATAGTGCCGTATATAAAGTTGTCACTTCAATTAATATGGTTTACGGATAATGCAAAACGTTAGTAGATTCAAACTACATAAAAACGAAACTCAACTGATGAACACTGTAATAAATAAAGCAATATCAGGAACCATAAAATTTAGTAACCCGATACGGATGGAAATAAAACCTTCATGACGCCTTGGTATAGAATTTCATAAATAATTACCTTTAATTTCATTTTTAGTTAAAGAAAGCACAGTTTACCAGTAACCTCTTTGAAGTCCTTACCTCGCTGACGATTTTGAATGGAATACAATTATTATTAGATACATTTGAAAATTAGATAATTTTGCAGTTATCAGAAAAATTCCGAAAACCGCGATTATTATACTATATTTTTAAAATTAAAATAACAACTGTAAAACAGATAATCATACAATAAAAACTAAAAATTTGGGAACTACTACATTTTATTTTAATTATTTTTTATTTTTCTTAGTTAAACTTTTGACTATAATGCTTAAATGCACAAATGGTCCGCACAAACAATTTCTTTTCCTTTACCTTTTAACAATGCGTTTAAACCCATTCCCATATTCATATTCCTCGTATGTAGTATGTAACCTATATTTTTACGGTTAGGTTACCAGTACCTAATTGGAGAGTATAAATTATTTTGTTAATTCCACAAAAGAGCGGTGATTTCAGTCAAGAATGCACCGAGGGCAGTTAAGAATTGCATTTCAAGTAAAGTTTTGAAATACATAAATCCTGTATGTCTTTATATCTGAATATTTCTCTTTAATTACAATGTCAATATTAGTCTTATTCTAAAATTATTGCAAATTTTAAATCTACAAACAAATTACAGAAATTTTTAAAGGTGAATTAGGTGTTTGGTTTGCTTAAAAATTAGAGATAATTAATAAAGTGTACTAGGCGAGGATCCACCGGGGGGGGGGGGTCACTTCAGATGAAGTGTTCCTTTTTGTCGTTTATTGATTTTGTGATTGCGAATAGGATAAAAAATTCATATCACGTTATGTCGGTTAACTTTAATTCCATGTTCCTTAAGGAAATGAAAGTATGGTGATGGCAAAAAAAAATTCGTGGTCGAGATTATTGCAGATTCTGATTGTACTACCCTCAAAACATGAAAAAAGTCATTTTCCGAAAAGTGTCTGTGTGTCTGTGTGTCTGTCTGTCTATCTAATACATTTTTTCCATGACGAACGATAAATGCCGCAAATTCAAACAGAATCAAACAATTTGTTGCATACAGCCCTGAATTGTAGAGTACTCAAGACCTGTTGTTTTTGGTGAAAATCGGTTAAGGGAAAGGGGTAGTTTACTAGCAACGTTTTTTTTATCAAAGCTAATTTTTTTCTATGGGAAACGATAACAGCCACAATTTCAAACAGAATCTATTAATGTTTCGCATAAAGCCCTAAATTGTAGAGTTCTCAAGCCCTATTGTTTTTAGTAGAGATCGGTTAAGGGAAAGGAGTAGTTTACCTGCAACGTTTTATGTTTTAACAAGGGTAATTTGTTTCTATGGCAAACGATAACAACCGCAACTTCAAACAGAATCAAATAAAGCGTTGCATGCTTCCCTTAATTGTAGATAACTGAAGGCCTATTGTTTTTGGTGAAGATCAGTTGAGGGAACGGGGTAGTTTACCTGCCACCTTTAATGTTTTAACAAGAGTAATTGTTTCTATAACGAACGATAACTGCCGCACATTCAAACAGAATCAAATAATGTTTTGCATGCATCCCTGTATTCTAGAGGACTCAAGACTTATTGATGTTGGTGAAGATCAGTTGAGAGAAAGGGGTAGTTTACCAGCAACGTTTTATGTGATAACAAGGGTAATTTTTCCTATGACGAACGATAACTGCCGTAAATTCAAACATAAACAAATAAGTGTTTGCATACATCATTATATTGTAGATAACTCAAGGCCTGTTGATTTTGATGAAGATCGGTTAAGGGAAAGGGCAGTTTACCAGCAACATTTTTTGTTGTAACAAGAGAAATTTTATTCATGACGAACGATAACTGCCGTAAATTCAAACAGAATCAAATAATTTTTTACATATGTGCCTGAGTTGTAGAAGTCTCATGGTCTATTGATTTTGATGAAAGATCGGTTACGGGGAAAGGGCAGTTTACCAGAAACATTTTTTGTTGTAACAAAAGTAAAGTACTTAATTTTGATAAATAAAGTATCCTGATAAGAAGATCTTAATAATCCACTGTAAAAACGTAGATGAAATATCTATAAATGAAGTGGCTAGTTGAACGGGGTAGGGTAATTTTCTATAAATGAAAATTATATTTGCAGGGGGAGGGGATAATTTTAATATGTGTACTACGTTATCGGCAACAAAGTAGTAGTTTGTTGTTAAAATTCCTTCCCGGGCTGTTTGGCCGTAGTCCAATGTTTTCTGCAAAACCAGACGTTTCGGCAGTGCCGTCGACTTCCATCATCAGTGAAAATCGAGTGGATTACGTGTGGTGGGATACGTTAGTGACCACAGTACTGTGGTTAAGACTGAAGCAATAAGTAGAAAGAAGTAGTTTCTATGGAAACATTTCATTTCGTATATGATTTTAAATATACATCTTAGACCATGGAAGTCATGTATGGTTCTCCATACCGATATTTTATTCTAAAATTCTTTAAATTATAATTGTACCATATCACTATGTTAATTGTTGTTCGATACATACCATATATAGTACCGTGCACATTACCGTGAGCGAATATTAATAAACGAACAAAGAACTGACAAACACAGATATGATTTTATACTTGTATGTTAATAAATTTATTGTGGTAATAAATAACACATTGTATTTTTATCTTCAATAATTTGTATCATTAGTATAATTAGGTCAAGTAAAGGTACTTGAGACCTTTAAAGAATGATCCAACATTTCATAATCCCCCCAAATTCAACTGTCCCCCTTCCACAAATGGTTTGCTGTATCAGCCCCTGAAGTGTACGACATAAAATTTAATATAAACACTTACTGTGTTCATGAATTTAAATTTAATAAAATTAGTACTTTTTCAGGATGAATATAATAAATGACAAAATGATTTATAATTGGTTACTAGTGACATATCAGTATTTATTTACATTGTTCAAAGATATGAAAGGTACTAAATAACAAATCAAACTATTCATTGAAACAAACGTTATATTTTATTAACTGAATATATTTCGTACAAGAAAGAATAGTTATTCTGTTTACGTTATGTATTTTTAGTAATTGCAACAGCTATGAGGAGGGGTTAGTATTCAAGAGAGACAATGGCATGAAATAAGTAAAGGTATGAAGGGGGCTCGCAAAGGATTCCTGCGGGGGCCCCGAGCGAAAGAGTTACGCCACTGCTTCTTCTCGTGAAGAAATGAGTGATGATGTAAGTAGTGAAAAAAGAACGTTCTCAGCTCCCGAAAAACTTGTATTCTTGGGATTTAAAGAAAACAGTGTGACGGCTAAGACTGGCTTGATAAGAAAGCTTTTTGGCTTTTTGGCAAGTGTGAAAGTAAAGCCACTCTAGAATTATAAGACATTAAAGCGAAACAACAATTAACTTATACCATTACTAAAAAGCACATACTTATTAATTTTGGTCTATGAGTCAGGAAATATAAAACAGTAAACAAAAGTTGTACGATTTCTTTCATAATGAATGAATGGTCAAATGTCCTAGAGTCTCAGGTGCAATACAAAGTATACGTAAATAAATGAAAAAACAAAAATGACAAATTTTATTTGCTCGTAAAATACAGTTTTCCTACAGACGTCAGTAAGAGCCTTCGGTTACGCTGTTTTACATGAAAAAAGTAAGGACAAGAAGCCACGGCCGCATTAATATTGCAAGGCTGATATCAATTTTTGACGTCGCACGCCAGCAACAAGTGTACGTGAGCGAGCTCTGGTGTCAACCACTAGAGATTATTTACTCGAACTGTTGCCGTGGCATGCGACATGTTCGATCTTCTCTTTCCCTCCCCCTAAACGTCTCGTATATAATTACATTCTATTCTCGAGGGCTGTGCCGCTTTCTCAGTAAAACAAGTACAAGAAATGAGGTTATGAAGTAAATTGAGAGCCCCTCAGAATCAATAAAAGCAACTAGAAAACATTTTTAAAATTAAAACTGAATACCAGTAATCGGCGAGTGTTCTTAATTAACTAACTACTTAATTACAGAATTTTTCTAACAATTATAGGTTCTTCTGTTGGTTGAAACATAGTATAGAGTAAAATATTAAATATAATGATAACTAGTTAGACTGTCAAGTACTGTCTATAGAAAAATAGAATGACGGTGTAGATATTTTAATGTCTACCCTGTAAATATCAAAGGTACTTCTAAATACTCTCTCTCTCTCTCTCTCTCTCTCTCTCTCTCTCTCCCCCCCCCCCCACACACACACACATTTTACGTCGTGGTAGTGTTATAAGGTTTAATACCCAAAACTTCTTGCCCTTAAGTAGTTTTTCTAGTACTGTGTGTCTTGGGCTAATGCGTGCTTCGTATAATGACCTTTTGTTTCTTAAGGTCTAAACACCCATTAAACCTACTTTGTACGCTCCTATCTTTTGATCTTTTGTTCCTATTGTACCTCTTAATACAGTAAAGCAAAGATTTTCCATTTCGCTTTCTAGGTATATTTCGAAAGTGAATTATGTATGTGTTACTAATGTTTCATTTTCCAGACATTTATCTACACTTCTTGTAATATGGAAGCGTTTGTTTCGAGCTCAATCCATGTCCCTTTAAGAATTATTGTGTAATTACATAAAGCTTTCTGCTATTTTGGAGAATGTGAAGATTTCTAATCGAGTGTGTAAAGATTTCTTTTCTTTTGCGATCCGCCTATTTCAACGTCTCAGTTCAGATTCAAGTTTGCTGTTTCAAATATCAAACTGTTAGTAGCAATTACGTTCAGAACATTTTAACCTATCCATACTTTAAAGCTACTTGTTCTATTATGGATACAAACGCAGTAAAATGCCATTAAAACGCTTTTCAAGAGACGTTGTTATATACTAGGGAGCCCTAACCCACATTCGAAATAACATTATGAATATTGTATAACAGACTATATTAAGTCTCAATAGAATAATACTAGGTTACATATGTAGGTTGTGGAACTCACGTAGGTTAAGTACGTACTCAAGTTGTGTTTACATAATCTAAAATTGATGCAAGACTTGTGTATGTCGATGGACACTATTTAAAGAATACACTAGAATGTTCTGTATCAATTTGTAATGCATTTGTGGATAGACATAGTTTGTTTTACCAGGTTCTCGAAAATACGCCTGGAGCTACAAACTTTCGAGGAAGCCAAGGAGCAAGACGTTGAGGAGAAGAAGGGGACTTGATGTTGCCAAGAAATCACACTCTCAGTAACAAGGCAGATGGATGCCATGCAGGGTTAGCCCATAAGTGGGTAGGACCGTTTGAGGTAGATCTGCGTCTGGGGATAATCGATGTCACAGTTGTGAATCGAAATTGTATTTTCAGTGTTATATGATTATTTATGATAACGTTAATAAACAAGGTGTTGATATTGATTGATACGAGTGTTTTATTTCAATCGCTGTCTTGAAGATGACGACTTCATTAATAAACAGAACCGATCATTATACCGGGGACAGCGAGGTAGCACGGACATATATTACCGTACATTCATGTTTTCCAAAAATACGTTAACATTATTGACATATTTAAAGACAACCTTATTAGCAAAAAGATTGTACTCATATTGCTCAGTAGCACTACATATTTCATTTATTTTTCCATATTCATTTATTTGTGTGTAAAAACATTCATTTGCGATAAAAATGCTTAAGCATGTATCCCTTTTTTATAGGTTGAAGGTCCAAGGGCAAAGCAGTTGCCTATAAATAAAACATTTTTATGTCCAATTTTCATAATTTCCTTGTTCGAGTTCTTTAACCAAGCGACAGCGACAAGTAAATCGACTGTCATCCATGTACATATTGCCTCGAGGGACAGGGTACATCCAGAGACAGGGTTTACTTGTCTAGAGTATCGTGGTGTGACTGGTGTTTCCCCCCACGACCGGAAACATTTTTTTCAAACCCGCAAGAATTTTAAGCAACAAACACTATTGCGTTCCTTGTACGACAATTTTCCTCTTTGAAAATTATGATTTGTTTGGGATAAGCTTAAAATCAATGATGCTGAGGTAGCTGACGATCCTAGTAAGGTCATAACATCGCCACAGTAGTCTTATTTATTCTAAACATTGCTGAAAACGAATCAAAAAATTGTAATAAAACGCGTATTATGTTGCTCTTAATGCCAAAAAAAGGGGTTGTTTATACGCGTTTTATGTAGGACCGGACAAAGAGGTCAGAGTAGTAAGCCGGAGTGTTTAAATTTGATTTTACTGTAATCATTTTTGGAAGGAAAATGAACGTCAGACTTCAGGATTTGTCAAATTCGTACTGCCATGTGCTGAGATATCAGATCCGCGGAACTGATGTTATTCCAATCCCTAAGTTTTATTAATGTCTTCTGTGTAGCCCCGCTTAGATAACTATGAACCTAATGTACAGCTATATAAATTTGATTATCACTATGACTATTTGACGACAGACTTGATTCTGTTGTGTACTACTGGGGCATATGCTGTATTAAAAATGGAAGAATTTTAAAAGGGCGTAAATAGGTTTATTAGAATAGAAAATATAACCAACGGAGTGATAAGTGTTTCGTAATATGGACGGTAGAACAGAAAAGGCAGCACTAGTATCCAACTTCTTTAGAGGTAGCAACTATGAAGTATGTGATCCCTTATACGCACAAGAATGTTAGTCATAGTTTGAAAAATAATGAACCAAATTTATTTCTGACATCTCTGAGCAAATCGTCGTCTACAGTATTTCCATGTTGGACTATATTGAGGACTCTGAAAAACCAACAGATTCATTTTGATCCTCTTGCGTGTAGGGAACACACTTATCTTTCCTTCCATTATCATTGTTGCAAAGAATCAGTCGACTGAGTTATGTTCTTTTCTCAGTGACTAAAACACTGTAGACCCAAAATATTCACTTTATTATTTCCTGCTGTAAAGATAATGCTGTTCGTGTTATGCTCGGCGGATATTAGAAGGGTCTCTATATTGGGCTATACATACATATGGGCTATACTGTACAAGATACAAATTTAAATACTGTTACGATGGTCTCCTTGATCGTCGTATGGTACAGTGGAAAGAAAGTACAAGACACAAATTAAGTCACTAATCACCAGCTTTATTTATCACAATTAAACAGTTTGTAATCAACAAGATAGTCTCTTACAACAAATCAAATAAAAATTGTTCACACGCAATAAAAATGTCAACTAATATAAAACACAATTGTATTAAAATTATCCCGCACAATTGTAAAAACACATAACACTTCGCCACAATACTACGAACCACACTCGAGTAAATCGCACCTCAAACTGAACTAACGTCCGCTGAAGTCTTGTATTTATACCCCGCTGAGATATATAGAATAATCCGTACTACTCATCAGCGCTACTAGAAAACACCAGAACGTAATTGATTGTTGCCTTGCACACAGCGCGCGCGCACCGGTGAGTCTGGGACAATCTCGCTAACGGATGTTGAGAATCACGTACGCACACAACATTACAGCCGAATTCCACTGGAATAACCTAGAAACACGTAGAATGTTCTGTAATGTCGTAACGATTTTTCCGCGTTACGTAGCAATAGGTAAATATTTGCTCAATGGTGTACACATCCGTACCTCAGATGAAGAAGGAGATTAGGCAAATTCAAAAATCGGCCTAGTATATTACAAAAGCCAGAAACAATCCATGTCTGTCTTCATCCTAGTCAAACGAAGTTCGGTTTTCATTTCACAGTTACCGTTTCCTTTTTTTTTTTTTTTTTAATTACAGAGTTGTAAGGTAAAGGTGTGACAAAAGTGTTTACACCTCCAAAGCCTGAATTTTGTGTGTGCATATTTGGGGTATTCAGATCTTGATTATCATCACTTTTGATTCCGATTTGTGATGTATTGAAATTTTAATGATACTTTTCCAAGAGACGCTGACGTGATACAGAGACGTGAGATCACGTAATACAGAGCCTACTTGATTTACTACTGGTTACGTGGCTTGCTTTCGTACGACACCATACCTTTACACATGCGTTAACTTCTATTCCTAAACTGAAGATATTCGTTCAGCATCGTCCCTGTGTGTAACACGATATTAAGATTATCTAATGTATGCAGATTAGCTAGTAGTTAATGAGATAGGAGTGGAATAGAGATGGTAAAGCGCTTGTCTTACAGTGACTTATCGTAAACCATTGCTAGTATTGAGTAATTGAATTTATACTACACTAGCTGTTACCCGCGAATATTTGACTTTTAATAAGTATTTTAACATAATTTTTATTGTTTATGTCTATATGGCGTTCTGTCAGCTCGTATAACAATTTTGTACTCATTAGTCAAATTCTCTCCAAAGCTGTTTTCAACACTTGTACTATTTTAACTTGTACTAAATTATTATGTTGGTGCAACAGCCTTTGGAGATTTAAAAGTACCCGTTTATAAAGCTTTTGGAGATATTTATAAAGTACCTGTTAAATAAAAAACGCTAAATTATTTGTTTTAAGTTTTGCTGTGTTAGAAGCATTGTATAACACATTAAACGTTATGTTTTCCCCATCCATGGCTTTTATTTATTTCAGCAGTAAACTAAATCCAAAAACCGTTGTCACCTAACCTCACAAATGAAAGCAACACGTACTTTCGCTTTGCATTAAGCAATAGGACAATTTACAATTAGTACACTTCTTCTTTTCCGCATCGTAATATATCGATTCAATCTCATGTTATATAAAACATCAAAAATTTACTGCAGGAATGGATAAATGTACAGTTCCGATGTCGCTAAATAGCTTTTGTTTATTTACTTGTTACTATGGTATATAATTCTGGTCTCCATGGTTTTTTTGACATCTTTATACGCGTCAACGAATAGGCATAATTGGAGGTGCCTAAATCGTACAAACGGGGCAAAATATCAATTTCCAGGTTATACGTATAATTATTGTAGAAGATTATTATATAAACTCTTCTCCTTCTTCTCCTTCTGCTTCTTATATTTTTTTATGTTTCCTTTATCTTCTCCCTTTCTTTCACTTTCTTCCTTCTTCCCTTCTTCTCTTCTTTCCTTCTTCCTGCTCCTTCTTCCTGTTATTTTTCTCTTCTCATCCTTCGTCTTCTTCCTCCAAGATTAAATGTAGTTAGCTGCACCGGTCTCTGTTTACAAGCCATATTTTGCAACGTATTCTACGAGGTATTCCATATCGTTGCAATATCATTTAAAATTTACCCAGAGAGAGTCCCATTTTCCACTCTGCGTATACGTATTATCTGCTTTGGCTTATACTCTTCAATTCTGACGTGTTGATATAGGTATTATAAGTATGTATGGATCTGCACGTAGTGATTATACGATTTTCACGGTCTGACCGTAAGTTTGGTTATGTTTCAGATGTTTCGGTGTGAAGGGCGTGTTTTATTGTTCGATCGTCCCTCAGACGCGTCGGTTACATTTGCTGTAGTCTATCTTCAGTAAGTGTCGTAACCATTTAAACAGCAATAATGAATTCGCAATTTTTATTGATTGAAACTGGTGGCGATTAGTTGAGGTTTATCCAATCGCATGGCAGAATTTATCACAGACTAAATAATATATTATCCTACTTCTGTGCGCATGCTGAGTAATGTCTTTCTTATCCGTAGTATATTACGTATTAGAAATAATTCACGTTCTAAACAATTGGAAATACCAAAACAGAACAGAGATTATGCGTAATGAGATCGGCCGTAAATCAGTCTAGAGCAGTGTTCTCACCTATGGGGCTGAACCCACTGCTGAACCCCGAGGGGACGTTCGGTAGGTTGCGAAAATGTATTTATTGTGTCTTAAAAATCTATTAAATACTTACCTTTCCAGAATTCAGTATGTACAAATTGTTTAAGCTTAAAAGAAGGCTCAACGTACTTGATGTTAGCAAGAATATGTTTATAACTGGGTGTACACCTCTACAAGAACAGTAATTCAGCCGCCGCCCATGCTTCTGCTTCCTACGTACTGTAATATCCTTCAGTATAGCTCCCGGACGTGAAAAGGTTCAGATCCAGTGATCTAGAGAGTAACGTACAATTATATGAATATTTGGTCGCGCCGTTATTATTAATGTGTAACAGTGAACTTGAGTAAAAACACAGACGGGGTTGCATCTTGAATCAGAAAAAAAGAATGCAGTATAAGAATCCGGGTCAACCAAGACGAGGAATTCGTCAGTAAGATCAAATGTTGTCTGCGTCTGAAGCAGTAGTTATGTTTCTTTTCTCGTAAGTGTATATGTTTGCGAGTTATTTTACAAACGGTAGTAATTCGTATATATATAAAACTAATTATTTATATCATTTTTGTACGTTAGCGGTGAAACTTGATCTTACAAAAACCGCGTTTTCCCATTGCTTGGTACATAATACCTCGATAATTACCACAGACCTTACGCCTCACTTCGGAACTTAATTGTCAGTTTTACTGTTGAGTTGGAAGAAAGCTAAGCGCGTAAGCACTATTAAAAGGACGAGTTACAAACAAATATTTCACTTATATTGTGACAAATTTTAATGATTACTTCATGGTCAGGAGGCGCGATTGAGGACTGATCTCAGGGCGGGATTTCTTAAAAATTACGTTAAGGCTGTTTTAATGTACGTTAGAAATTATGGTCACAGTAATTTGGTTTAATGACCGCGTTATTACAGCACACGTAAGTTAGACTTTAGTTATGATAATTTGTAGGCGTTTGTTAAGTACACATACACACACTGTAAGCCTAGTTTTGAATGTCAACGCCGCGTTGGTTGGAAAATAGTTCCTTGCAGTGTTTGTCAGTGAAGGCTTTGCATGTATGTACTAGATAAACTGGTAACATTGGCCCACTAACACTCTAAAGCTTACATGAACAAGCAAATGCCGCAGTCATTATTGTAAATAATGAAGTTATAATTTTATATAGCAGCTCTGATTTATTTATAATCAGCTGTAACAATGAATATGAGCAAATTTGTGCACTAGTTATTATTTGAGTTGAATTCGTTAAGAATTTGAAATTGAAGTACCTGCCTCTCACAAACAAAACAAACAATTTGAATCTTTCTTTCCAACTAGTATTTAAACTATAAGCAATAATAAATTAAAATATGGTTTAGAGTCTTCCTTTAAAAAAATATGAACGGTTTCACAAGACTCACATTGATTTCAATATTAAACATTTTAAAGAATATTAAAAAATTTTTTCTAATAAATGGAACGCTTTATAGCACCGGGCTTGGACAATTTCTTTATCGTTAACAATGGTAACGGTAACAATGGTAACAACGGTAATACAGTCTACCATTCGCAATATGTGGCTTCCCTTTTCTAATTTATAATTTTTTTTAAGTAACTTCTACATGAATCAAGTTAATCATTAAACAATATTAGGCATAATTAATTATTGTTTTCAAATATTAAAAAATAATCAATTATTAAACAAATCAATAACAAAAAAGGAACAAGAAACACTTAAAAGGTTTAAAAGCAAGATCTTAAGACGTTTTTAAGGCCTGGTAAAAGAAGATGACGAATGGAGAATAAGAAATAACCAGGAGATTGATGTGCTACTGAAGCATGAGAACATTATAAGATTCATAAAGGCTCAACGAATACAATGGCTAGGCCACCTTGAGCGGGTGGATGATCAGCGTATGCCAAAGAAAATCCTGAAGGCTTGAGTCTATAAAAGAAGAGGGGTAACCATCTAGGATTATATGGTTGGATGATGTGCTAGAAGATTTCAGAAGAATGGATGTGAGGGTTTATACTGAGATGGCAATGGTTAGGAGACATTGGCGAAGATTGGTGTTGGAAGTCTCACGTTGCTGAAGTGCTGTAGAAGAAGATTTACAAAAATTTAAGCAGATCGAAAGAACTAAACTAACGTATATATTAAACTGTTGCAAACCACTACAAAATAATTTTTGATTAGCGCTTTCAAGTTTTACAGCTCATCATCAGTTCGGAAATATCTCCCTTCAACAGTGCAACAGTGCAATTCCTGTTTGTGTAACTGTTTGTAAACAGTTTGTAACTGTTTGTAAACCGTTTGTAACTGTTTGTAATTTCTGTTTCCGATTGTAACCACTAACACAATTTTATTAATTAAATAACGTATATATGATGTAACGTACATTTATGTGTGTAGTATAGGAAGAGTAAGATGATGTTTTACTGACAGCTTAAGCGAAAGTAAGAATATCAGAGCTAATACTTTATTCGGACACTTACAAATTTGGGTTCGGTAAAAAGATAATAAGAGTTATTAAAGGAAGATTAAAAAGAGATATACATATCAGTACCAAGAGTATATAGACAATCAGGCGACCAGTCTGGTAGCACACACTTAAGCGAACATCAACTTGCCATTCTAGACGAGAGTACATTAATATTTCCTGAAACACTTCCTTCTTTATCCGAGTATTTCTGCTAGTAAAGCTTACAAGTTTGTAAATAAATAATATTTCTGTAAGTTGATAAATTAAAAACGGTCGGTTGTGGTATCTGTCAGTTTGAAACTCTACAGCTGTTGCCTTTGTGACCCATACTATTCCCATGAAACAGCCGTTATGTTTGCTGTAACCACATTACAATTTTTACAGTTATTAACGAGAAATAACGCTGCCACGGTCTTCCACTCGAGTAATTTGATAGAATAGGGGAAAAATACTGATTTTAAGAAGGAAGACTATACGATTCCTTTCAGTTTCACTTATTTTACAAATGTTTTGCAAAACATGCAAGTACAGTATATTTTGAAATCTAATGAGACCGTGCAGATAACGAAGAGAAAATGATTAAACCTACAAATTTGACAAGGAAAGAGCAAAACAAATTGGTAAACATGACAAAGTAAAAAGGATGTGTATGATTAGTAAAAATACAATAGTGAGTAAAATAAAAATAAGTCAGTTCAGCACCTGCATCTTAAGGACCAAACAATAACCCAGCATGAAATAAGCATTGGCATAAATACTGCAAGAGGAGGATGGACGAGAAGTACTATAGAAACCTGGGACTAGGAAGTTCGGAAGACATGAGAGAATGGAGAACAGTTACGCGACATCTCTCAATGTGCTGAACATTACCGTACAATTTTAATGTGATATATTTTATGCCAGAAATCGTATGGAATGTCGTTACTTTGTAACTTTATTGTTATTGCTATTGTAAGCAAACGTTGTTAAAAAAAAAAAGATTATGACACTTTCAAGATCACAAGTTGGTATCCCTGTCGTTAATTTGAAACATTTAACTGATATCTATTTTAATATTTAAATCAATTATTAAGCAATGGGAAGGGTTTTAAAAAGAGAACTTTCGAAGAACAACGTTTGGTAATACGGTTTCCGTTTTAGAAGATGTAAATTTTTGAAAACGATGGTGACTTATGATGAGCGATGGTGATTTCTGGATCCACTAATATAGTATAAGCACTGGTTATTAATTCTGCCAAAAGCGAAGAAAATAGAAGCATTCCAGCTTCAGACCAAAACCATCGGCCCGATAAAAGCAACACACCCTACCTTTTCAGGTGCTAAAAAACAATTTCTATAATTTCTGGAAGAACGACAAATTATCAGTATCCAGTACTGCTAATATTTGCTTGAAATTACTGTAAAGCCTGCGATTCTGAAGGAAGATTCGGATTCAGAGAACAAGAATACGTCTTCTTTACGATACAACACGGAGGCTTGATTATCGTCCACCGCACAACCCTCGCCCCTTCAGACACCTGATTGACATTCCCAGCTACCAAGTTTTACAACGACAATATTTTGAAAAACAAAGGAAAAATTGGCCCATGCTTTAAGACAATTAGTTCTCTGCTGTAGGGCTATAATAACCTAGTTATTACAATGATAGGGTAATTGTATAAAGATTGCTAGAAATTATGTTAACAGATATGTAAGCTGTGAATTTTTTGCGTTGTGAATCAACTGCATAAGAACAGGCATACGTCTCTTTTCGTATTGAATGACTCCCGAACTAGAGTTTTTAAAATACAAAAAAGAAGACACGTCGTTTACAATGACTGTTATATAATATTTATCATCATACAGTTAATTTTTACGATTCACTATGGTCGGATACCTATAATCAAACAATAAAAAATTAAATAAAACTTATGCAAAGAATAACGTCCTACGTATATAAACAAACGCGAATAAATAAAGTAAAGAAGCAACTTGTTTTTATTCTATGAGTTGAAATAATAAACCTCAGAACCTCTATACCTCAGAAAATAATAAAGAGAGGTAAAAGAAAGCAGAGATAATGGAGATGCCATAAGAGCTGCGACGTGTAGAATAGACGAAGATTAAAAATAAAAATATCTATTTCCAAGAAAACCCCATTCACTAGAAATAAATGTGTAAGTAATAGGAACAAAATGATTTGAAGTAACAAACTTAAAACATTTTGTTGTATCAATTAAATGCAGACAATATTAGCAGTCGCTATGGGTAATAATTACTTCGGTATTTCACCACGCAAGGATACAACGACGGGGGCGCTCTTGACACCGTAAAAGGGTAACAAAGTACAGTACAATGTATACACCTGAGTTACGTGAAAGGGAAACAGAGCAGCTACGAGTACCGGGCGTGGGAGGCGGGTTGTCTTGCGGCGCGCGTGTTGCTGCACGGTGAAGTGCTTCTCTCGACTCGAGAGCGCCTCAACCCTATCCCTCACCTGCCGCTGTAAACTGGCTTACCCACTTAGTTACGGTACGTCATTATGACGTGATAACCGTGCCAGTAAAGATAAAAAGATAAGAAAACTACGATAAACGTTTTCCTCAACATCTCGTTTACCGACTGGTTATCGGCTTGTCGTGCATATGTAGATAGATAATAAAATGTGCTGCAAAATCTGCAAGATCTCTTCTGTAATACGCATCAGTGTTAATAATATGGCAGTAGCAGAGTATGATAAATTGTTCTTTCAAGCACAGTGAAGACTTGCAGTACACCTGGTGTTTATTATCTGATACAGTTTATAGAGTATTTTCCAAATTCTGCTGTTCCGTACAACAATTACATAACTGAATTCCGCTGTTTCTATATACCGTAGTTTCCACATGCTTGCGAGCGTATTATCAAACATATCAGCGCTATATGAAGAGGACTGCTTAATAAATCAATCTCAGACTGATGACCATAGATATAAAAAAAATTCTTCATAATGAACGTCGAAACCTATAAGAACAATTAAAATATCGGTATGCAGAAATATACACGACTCCCATGTTCTAAGATTTATATTTAAAATCATTTACGAAATGAAATGTTTCCATAGAAACTACTTCTTTCCACTTATTGCTTCAGCCTTAACCACAGTACTGTGGTCACTAACGTATACCACCACACGCTATCGCACTCGATTTTCACTGATGATGGCAGTCGACGGCACTGCCAAAACGTTTGGTTTTGCAGAAAACATTGGACTACGGCCAAACAGCCCGGGAAGGAATTTTACAACAAACTACTACTTTGTTGCCGATCACGTAGTACACATAAAAATTATCCCCTCCCCCTTCAACTATAATTTTCATTTATAGAAAATTACCCCCACCCCGTTCAACTAGCCTCTTCATTTATAGATATTTCATCTACGTTTCTACAGTGGATTATTAAGATCTTCTTATCAGGATACTTTATTTATCAAAATTAAGTACTTTACTCTTGTTACAACAAAAAATGTTTCTGGTAAACTACCCTTTCGCCGTAACCGATCTTCACCAAAATCAACAGGCCTTGAGTACTTTACAATATAGGGATGTATGCAAAAACTTATTTGATTATGTTTGAATTTACGGCAGTTATCGTCATAGAAAAAATTAACCCTGTTAAAACATAAAACGTTGCAAGTAAACTACCCCTTTCCCTTCAGTGATCTTCACCAAAAACAATAGGTCTTGAGAAATTTACAATTTAACGTTGAATGCGAAACATTATTTGATTCTGTTGAAGTTGCGGCTGTTATCGTTTGCTATAGAAAAAATTACCCTTGATAAAAAAAACGTTGCTGGTAAACTACCCCTTTCCCTCAACTGATCTTAAACAAAAACAATAGGTCTTGAGTACTCTACAATTCAGGGCTGTATGCAAAAAAGTATTTGATTCTGTTTGAATTTGCGGCTGTTATCGTTTGCCATAGAAAAAAACTACAGACAGACACACAGACAGACAGACACACACACATATACACTTATCGAAAAATGACTTTTTTTCATGTTTTGAGGGTAGTACAATCAGAATCTGCAATTATCTCGAAAACGATTTTTTTTGCCATCACCATACGTACTTCCATTTCCTAATGGAACATGGATGTAGAAATATCGGTATGGAGAACCATACATGACTCCCATGTTCTAAGATTTATATTTAAAATCATTTACGAAATGAAATGTTTCCATAGAAACTACTTCTTTCCACTTATTGTTTCAGCATTAACCACAGTACTGTGGTTACTAACGTATACCACCACACGCTATCGCACTCGATTTTCACTGATGATGGCAGTCGACGGCACTGCCAAAACGTTTGGTTTTGCAGAAAACATTGGACTACGGCCAAACAGCCCGGGAAGGAATTTTACAACAAACTACTACTTTGTTGCCGATCACGTAGTACACATAAAAATTATCCCCTCCCCCTTCAACTATAATTTTCATTTATAGAAAATTACCCCCACCCCGTTCAACTAGCCTCTTCATTTATAGATATTTCATCTACGTTTCTACAGTGGATTATTAAGATCTTCTTATCAGGATACTTTATTTATCAAAATTAAGTACTTTACTCTTGTTACAACAAAAAATGTTTCTGGTAAACTACCCTTTCGCCGTAACCGATCTTCACCAAAATCAACAGGCCTTGAGTACTTTACAATATAGGGATGTATGCAAAAACTTATTTGATTATGTTTGAATTTACGGCAGTTATCGTCATAGAAAAAATTAACCCTGTTAAAACATAAAACGTTGCAAGTAAACTACCCCTTTCCCTTCAGTGATCTTCACCAAAAACAATAGGTCTTGAGAAATTTACAATTTAGCGTTGAATGCGAAACATTATTTGATTCTGTTTGAATTTACGGCAGTTATCGTTCGTCATAGAAAAAATTAACCTTGTTATCACATAAAACGTTGCTGGTAATCTACCCCTTTCTCTTAAATGATCTTCACCAAAATCAAGCGGTCTTGAAACCTCTAGAACTCAGGGATGCATGCAAAACATTATTTGATTCTGTTTGAATGTGCGGCAGTTATCGTTCGTCATAGAAACAATTACTCTTGTTAAAACATTAAAGGTAGCAGGTAAACTACCCCTTTCCCGTAACCGATTGCACCAAAATCAATAGGCCTTCAGAGCTTTACAATTCAGGAACGTATGGAAAAAATTATTTGATTCTCTTTGAATTTACGGGAGTTATCGTTCGTCATAGAAAATATCGGTATGGAGAATCATACATTACTTCCATGTTCTAAGATTTATATTTAAAATCATTTTCGAAATGAAATATTTTCGTAGGAACTACTTCTTTCTTCAGCCTTAACCACAGTACTGTGGTTACTATCGTATACCACCTCACGTTAGCGCACTCGATTTTCACTAATGATAACAGGGGTGTCATAGCAAAATCAACAATCTCCACTTTTACAGATTTTTCAGTATGAGCAAAAAACTGTTTTATATTGTAATATAGTTTGCAGCGGACATTGATTTTTAAATGCTATTTTTAATGGAAATTTGTTGGTTTTGATCAGAATAGAGTTCAAAATTGAAAAGAAACGGTCCTAAAGATGTAATATAACTCATAAAACGGAAATGCGCAAAAAGTGGAGATTGTTGATTTTGCTATGACACCCCACCTGTCGATAGTACTGCCGAAACGTTTGGTTTTGTAGAAAACATTGGACCACGCCAAACAGCCCGGGAAGGAATTGTAACAACAAACTACTTCTTTGTTGCAGATAACGTAGTACACATGACATAAATAAAAATTACCCCCTCCCCCTTCAACAATCAATTTCATTTATAGAAAATTACCTCCCTTCATTTATAGAAAATTACCCCCACCTCTTCATTTATAGATTTTTCATTTACGTTTCTATAGTGGAATATTAAGATCTTCTTATCAGGTTATTTTATTTATCAAAATTTAGTACTTTACTCTTGTTCCAACAAAAAATGTTTCAGGTAAACTACCCTTTCCCCGTAACCGATCTTCACCAAAATCAATAGGCCTTGAGTCTTCTACAATTCAGGTAAATATGTAAAAAATTATTTGATTCTGTGTGAATTTACGGCAGTTATCGTTCCTCATGAAAAAAATTTCTCTTGTTACAACATAAAATGTTGCCGGTAAACTACCCTTTTCCCTTAACCGATCTTCACCAAAATCAACAGACCTTGAATTCTCTACAATATAGGGATGTATACAAAAACTTATTTGATTATGTTTTAATTTACGCCAGTTGTCGTTCGTCGTAGAAAAAATTAACCTTGTTATCACATTAAACGTTGCCGGTAAACTACCCCTATATCTTAACTGATCTTCACCAAAATCAATAGGTCTTGAGTCTTCTATAATTAAGGGATGCATGCAAAACATTATTTGATTTTGTTTGAATGCGCGGCAGTTATCGTTCGTCATATAAACAATTACTCTTGTTAAAACATTAAAGGTGGCTGGTAAACTACCCCTTTCCCTTCACCGATCTTCACCAAAATCAATAAGCATTCAGTTCTTTCAAATTCAGGAACGTATGCAAAAAATTATTCGATTATCTTTGAATATGCGGCAGTTATCGTTCGTCATATAAAAAATTGCCCTTGTTAAAACATGAAACGTTGATGGTAAACTACCCCTTTCTCCTAACCGATCTTCACCAAAATCAACAGGCCTTGAGTACTTAAAACGTCAGGAATGTATGCAGAAAATTATTTGAATCTCTTTGAATATGCGGCAGTTATTATTCGTCATATAAATAAAATTACCCTTTTAAAACATAAAACGTTGCTGGTAAACTACCCTTTTCTCTTAACGGATCTTCACTAAAATCAACAGTCCTTGAATTCTCTATAATTTAGGAAGGTGTGCAAAAAAGTATTTGATTCTGTTTGAATTTACGGCAGTTATCGTTCGTCAAAAAAAATTACCCTTGTTAAAACATAAAACGTTGCTGGTAAACTACCCCTTTCCGTTAACCGAACTTCACCAAAAACAATGGGTCTTTAGAACTCTACAATTCAGGGCTGTGTGCGAAACATTATTTGATTTTGTTTGAAGTTGCGGCTGTCATCGTTTACCATATCAAAAAAATTACCCTTGATAAAAAAAACGTTGCCGGTAGACTACCCCTTTCCTTTAACCGATCTTCACCAAAAACAATAGGTCTTGAGTAATCTACAATTCAGGGCTGTGTGCGAAACATTATTTGATTCTGTTTGAAGTTGCGGCTCTTATCGTTTGCCATAGAAAAAAATCTACAGAATCACACAGATAGACACTTTTCGAAAAATGCCTTTTTTCATGTTTTGAGGGTAGTACAATCAGAATCTGCAATTATCTGGAACACGATTTTTTTTGCCATCACCATACTTCCATTTCCTTATGGAACATGGAAGTAAGTATGTAAAGTTAGTTTACATAGGTCAGACTATTTAACTTTACTCGTTTGATACGCGATTAAACGTCTTCAACTCGCCCAGCTGACGAAGAGATTGGCAGACCAAACAGACGGGTTACATAATCTTGTGTGTGTACACGACTTCGGAAGTAGGGGTGTCGGACTGACGCGGGCAGCCCATTCCCGGAGGACCCTCCGATTACTTCAGTAGCTAACGCTGAGGCTCACTTGTCTCGTCGCAACGCTGCAGAAAACCGACACTTCTCTTGTAGTAGGTCGAGGCATGCCTCCAGCGATGACTGCACAAAGCAGGAGGATTCTGACTTGCTGAATTGATGATTCCCCCCTTAATGATTATCCTGGCGGGTAACGTTCCTCATTGAAATTCTTGCTGCGTAACAAAATTGTCTTGTATTTAGATGCTACATTAGCGAAGTGCGCTAAACGGGAAACTATCCCGTCTTCGTTCGGACGACTTCATCGGGAGTCGAAGAGCGTGGATTTTCTTATCATCCCCTGCGCAGCTGATGTTGTGTAGGTGCTAGTACGGTAGACATGAAGGGCGGTATGTTTGAGAACTGATGTCGGAGGTACAGCGAAAGATAAACCATCCCCCAATCTTGTACATCTTGAGTTAAACGATTCCGCATCAGAAATGTACTCCGCCAAGAAGTACTTTTTTAAATCCTAGGATGTAGAATGAAAACAGGAACATTATTACCACCTTTAATAATAATATTATTACTAACGGCACCTGACTTTCTACATCTTTTACCCTGTTCCGATCTGGGAACACCGTAACCCCGCCTGAACCAGATTTCTTATTTCACGAACGTTGACGTTTGAATTACCATGTCGTTAGACTGTAGACGTCGGATCATGTGATGCAAAGCGCGACGTCCCATAGAGGTTACCGAAGTTGGGGTATTCGAGGTGATTCCGGTGACGACAGAGTTCATCCAGGTTAGAAAATCATTTTGTTAAATGCTTTTTAATATGCGGCATAACACTAATTTAATATTCTTTATACATTTTTAATACCCTTATTTATGAGAATACTAATTTTGTAAATTATAATTGCAACATTTTCAAGATATAAATTATAATAGCAATTGATTATCATGCAACAAGAAGAGTTTAATCTTCTAGTCACGATCAAACACTTTGATACTTGTATTCTACTAAAATGTCGTATATTTGTTTGTTTGGTAGGCTCATCTCGCCGTTTAGTTACGTCATTCCGGTGTTTGTTAAAGGCAACAATAATCGTGACGTCCATAAAGATGGCAAACAATTGTCTCAGAACCTATTTCTGAGGCTTCCACGGCTGCCGTCATAATTATTGAAATTAAGATGCGGGTTATTGGGCTGAATTCTTCTACAATTACCATTCTGACGGATGTTGTTATCAGACGTTTCGGCCTCACGTCTGGTGGCCACATTCAGCGAAACACAGTTTAAAAACAACTGACACGTTGTTCGTCAGTACTGTGGCAAAGACAACGCGCTCCCAAAAAGGACCGTCTTATATAAACTTGTAGAGCTTGCCATAGACCGGATCTTAATTTCAATAATTGTAGCAGAATTATTGAACACAGGTATCGGAACATCTATGCTGTAAACATACAGTAGATCAACAGACTTATATAGTAGAATACTTTGCATCGTCGAAACTCATTTTCTGACACGTCTGAAAACAAAACTGAAAGTATAACGTATTTAGTTAATTAGCGTTAAAGTGCAGCAGAATTAGCGTTAAAGTACTGTAGCTACGTGCAAACACGTGGCCTCATGATAAAGTGGAGCAGGTAAAGTATGTGGGCGCACGTCTTCTCCTATCGATTTGTGTCAACTTTCATTCCATTTGTCTTCCTGCTTTTCTTTTAAATTTCACGAAGGCGTCGAGTAATTAATCTTTCTTTGTTCCGCAGATACAGCACAACGAGCGTTTTATTCTCTCTGTCTCGAATCTTCATTTAATACTGTCGAGTAGCGCGTCTACTCTTCCTTGTAGCACGGCAGCTTGACAAGTCTGTCACTCTTATTGTAAGGGGTCGAGTATATTTGAATTATTATAAATATTTCCTGTTTTTAGACTGGTATATTTTTTATAATTTGAGTTTGAGGGAATGCTAAAAGGAAGCTTGCTTAGTTTCTAAATGACGGCGCGTCAAAGTAAGGGATTCGTAAAGTTTTATAAAATCATAACTATTCCAGCGGTTACCAAAGTCTGGGTATTTAAATTCCGATGACACAACAGTCATAATTATGTAGTTTTGAAACTACGATAGTAAAATTAGAGATCGAAGCAAGATTCAGACTTCCAAAATGACCTCCCTGACTTATGTTATGCACGCGTTACACATTGTAAACATCCTTTATGTTTGATTAAATTGTCGGCTACAGGTAAAATTAATAACCTCATGTCTTCTAGCAGATGGCTACTACAATGTTAATAGAATTTTTACTGGTAGACGGGACATTGGAAGGCCGAGAAAAGATAGCATAAATGGTGAAACTGGAGTTGACGGTAGAAGTAAATGAGTAAATAAATATTTATGTGACATGTTTACACATTAAATATAAGCATTGTCACATTAAATACAATATAATGTAACATGTCAGATATTAAATATTAATATTATAATAAACTTATATATTATGTCATATTTTATTTTTTTAGAAATCAATTGATGAAATGATTTTAAGCATATCGCAAACTGTAAGATGATGGGGCCGTTTGCAATGATTACTATCTCTAAAGCGTATTCCGGCTAATTACACTCTAGAATCAGCGGGAGTAACAAGTCTGTATGCACATACGTGTATATTAACTATTCAAATAGTAAAAAAGTAATTACATGTGCTCATAAAAAAATTAAACCTATAATGTAAAACGCATCGTGGCTGTTGTTAATAGTTTTCCATCCTCACAAGTTCTTTCCTGTCCAGTATATTGAAAAATTAGTCTTATATTCTCATCCTGAATAGTGTACTAATATTTATAGCATACTTTCTAACATGTCGCATTCAAAATTTGTTATGAATAATAAACATACGATTTGATAGGAAACAATATTTGATGTGTGACAACAGAACAATAAGTGAAGTTGTAACTTTAAAATTAGGTTTATAAAGTCTAGAGAGTCTGGATGACACTGGAAAAAACGGGATTACAAAACAAGGACCGCAATGGTCTTTCCTCGCCGCTGTACTATGGTCAAGTTATACGAAGATGTCCTCTCGTATCGTGTACTTTACAAGAAAGATGAATAAATCCTCTTCATTTAAGGAATTCTTGTACAAATAATCCATCTATAGAAAATTATTAAATCTGTTAAAATAAAATCTTTAATTTTTAATAAGAGGTTATAATGGCTTTTTAGAATTTACTGTTTAAATATTTCTGATGTAAATTACTAACTTTAAAAGATTAATAAATATTGACTGACGCGTGCGGGTGCGCAGTATGTAGGGAAACAGGAGGAGAATCTACAGATCTATGGACCAAGTAACCAACATCAACAGGTAAGCCTTATATGAGAAATAATAAAAATCTTGTAATAATAATTTATATGCACTAAATTCGATGAAAGTTTAAGGAATTCAATCATAATAATTACTAGAGTACATTGTTTAATAAAAATATTTTGGCTACCAATCCTCAGTTGTTATAGCAACGACTATGGTCTGTCTGTTAATCATAATGAACATCTGAAACAATGCGTTGATAAATGCAAAACACTTGTATAAAACTCAGCAGTCTTTAGTACTCGACCTTCCATGCAATCGAACAAAGAGTCAGAGTATAATAAAAAAAAAACATGTGAGAGTTTAATAGAAGATTTCATGGTTATTAATCTGTTATATAACGGGGTTATATACAGCGCCAGTGGCCAAAATTATTCCACATATGAATGACTAAGCTAGAGTCTAAAATTTGTTTTTAGATACGACATTTGGCAGTTGAAGCAGGAAGTACTCGGTACTGTCAGGACAATAGACTACGATGTAACACCCGCAGAACTTAAGCACCACGCTATATTTAGACATTAAACAACTCAAAGAGAAAGAGTGAGAAAAGGGACAGAGAAGTTGAAAATATACTACAAAACGTTTTCGTGCCGAGTCCAAATTATTAGTCCAAAAATTACAAGTTAGTAATTATTTTTTAATTATTAGTCACCACCGTGACCACCATCATCATCATCAACCTGAAGGATTAGGCTCATCCTGAACCTGTTCCGGGACTCACTTCGCTCTCGGCCGTCCTACATCTCTCTTCCCCACCGTTCTATATTCCATTGCCAGCACTGGAATCCCGTCACCCACCATTCTTCCCAACTGTTCACACCACCTTCTTTTTGTTGCTCCTTAGTTGTTTCAACAATGGGTCGACCCCCAGTTCCGTCCTTATATCCACGTTCTTCTTTCTATCGAAAATGGTACAGAGTACTCATCATAAACTTGATCTCCTCTGCCTGAATCTTTGCTTATTATTAGTCAAAATTTTTTTGTTAGCAATGAGTCGAAACGAAACAAATACCAATGTTATTTCATGAGGCTGACGCAAATTTTTGGAAATGTTTTAAATTGCTTCCATTTAGACTTGGGTTATCAAACCATGTAATGACAATATTTAGATACAGATAACACAAGAGTATATTTTGTTAGCGTCTCTATGCATTTGCGTAGGTTTTTGTGATAGTGAGACAAATAAATAATAATATATTAATGAATTCAGTTAAATGTATGTATTATCAGTTAAAGGTAGTTATGTTTCTTTATAAAATATTTTTTCTTCTTATCTACGAATCGTGATCAGTGGTTAACAGTGAAAACGATACAGCACTGACAAGATCTTGGAATACATGTTGTGACTAGAGAAGATCTGCAGTGAAGCAAATGTCACAATTCGACTCATTAATAATCGAAATCTAATCATGAGGGATAGAAAACAAAGCCTTTGAACGGATATAGAATTTATTGACAGAACTAAACACAGTGCCGGCGTATATCTCAGCATATTAGTTGTACCTTTAAAGGACCTTGGGTGACTTTCTGACTTTTTTTATTTCTTTTGAAGAAACTGACGAGTAATCTTTGTGGCCAGTTTTAATATCGAATTAGTAAAAAGATATTTTTGTATTTCAGTGGTTTTGTATTCTTGGATCGACATGTAGAAGGCCTGTGACCAATTCCCGGTCGGCGCTATAAAATCAAGATGTGTTTTCAGTCCCAACGATGACTCACCTAGCGCTACCTACAATAACAACAATGAAAGAAGCTTAGTACTGGCAATGCCGTCTTGTATCCTGTACCTCTCCACTCCTGAATCATTTGAACGCAAGAAACAAGGAGTCAGTTGTTACTATTAAATTAACAAATTTCTCTCTCAATTAAATTTAATATTTTGCATTCTAACAGAAGAGAACGCAACGATTCTTAACTGAAATTGCATTAATGAAATTAAAAAAAGCAATAACTAATCAATACAACTTAATAAAGCAATTGTAAAGTCAACAATTTCAGACCGTTAGTGACAAAGGACATGGAATATACACTCTACTGAGTACTATTACAGTATAATATTGTTACCATTATTTACAAGTGAATCAAATAATTTAGTAACAAATGTTTTGACACCTCGACTTTGCTTTGCTTTCATGTTAACTTTTTCTGACCTGTGAGAGAGTTTTAAAGTTGTTGATCCCGTGTTATTTGCAATACATTTCGGAGATATTATATTGTCCTAAATCGATTCTGAAGGTAAAGTCATTATGATGAAAAAGTCTGAAAACTGACTTTGTTATGTACTAAATAATTGATATTATAATAGTACGTTTTATTTAATACGATGTCATTCAAATACTTAGTTTTCTGAATACGAAGATTTAATTTTACAAATTCCATTTTGTCTAATTAAAAATTTTTTAAATATATAAGTTTACGGAGAATAGGTTATCTTTTGAGGATGAATGAGTTTTTACATTGTTCTCCTTTTTGCCGTTCGTAGTAGTGTTCGCCTTTTGTTTCAAAGATCAGAACTTATCTGACATGAAAAGATTAAATATTTCACGTTATTCATGTATATTCAGCAGGAAAAGAAGAAGAAAGATTGAGTAGAAAGCAGAAAATGAAGAAAAAACTAAAGGAAGTATGTAAAATATAAGGATACACATACACATATGTGTGTGTGTGTGTGTGTGTGTGTTTTATAAGTATGTGTTAGAAGATATAAACGCGCGGGCGCGTATATGTACATACAAGTATTTAAAATTACTTAATACGGTTTCGTTATTGTTAATTTAATAAATTAAGTAAATGTTTTAAACAAGAATTATATATTTTCTTGCAAACTTAAATGTTATAAATAATACATATTTCAATAATTTTATGCATCATCATCGCAAATAATCATGCGATTAAAGACAAATTTGTATTTTGAATTAATAAACAAGAAATTTATTGTACACAAAGAAATTTATTTTTAATCAAGATATTATGTTTGGCAGTCATGGTTTAAACTATCGAAATATTCAAGTAATTAATAATAGTTATCTTATAAAAAAAATGGAAGAAACTGTAAGATTCGTCGTTTGGAAAAGTGTTCATTTATTTTACACACATACATGCACTTACGCACGCGAGCGCGCTTTCACGCTATTAGGCAAATATTTTGTTACAAATTGTAACTGTAAACATTTTTGCATCTTACTGTTTACATTTAATAATGAATAAATTGATAAATTGTATGTACGTTTCACACCTCTTGAACATATTTTATGTATACAATTCTTATGTTATTAGTTATATAAAAGGTAAAATTATCTTGTAAAAAGTTTAAGCATGTTCTAATGATACGTAATAAATTAACAAACAAGAAATTTATTTTTAATCATGATATTATGTTTGGCAGTAATGGTTTAAACTTACGAAATATTCAAGTAATTCTTAATAGTTATCTTATAAAAAAATGTAAGAAACTGTAAGATTCGTCGTTTGGAAAAGTGTTCACCCCTTTATTGGGCAGTTTGCTACGTATTATTTCGCGGCTCATTGAAAAACGTTAATCATAGTCCTATCATACGTTACGTTTCTTCAAAGAGCAAGTCGTGCATATAGTATTGCCTACTTGTTTCGTAGCATTTAAACGTTTACACGTAAAGGTTAGCGAAAGTAGGTTCATAGAACTGTGTCATTACTACATTGTGATGATCGAATGCTGAACATTGTTGTCACTTTCCACCGTCGCCAAATGTATTTACTATTGGCTGCGAGTACAAAGGGACCGAGACCGTTTCATTGTTGCGCGTCGTCGGGCTATTGTGGTCGTCTCTCAGACAAAAACTTCTGGCCACTTACCAAGTCACACACACACACCGTCTGTGCAACGTTATCGGGCAGTCCAATGACATAACATCTGATACGTTCCAAGTTATATAGTTGGAAGCGTCTCGGCGTAACATTCACATTACTGTTACTTAATTCTGTGTTGACATAAAACTAGTCCAACTTTCTTTGTTTTCTTAACGTCACCTCTCATCTTGACATAAGTATGAATTACCGAGTCTCTTCTGTTATTAGCACGGAGAAAACAGGTTTGTTCTTGCTCTTACCATACAGATCCATATAATTGTGTGGTGAGATATTTCTTCTTTATCACGCTTATCTTCTTCCGTTTCACCTCGCCTTACGAGTTTGCTGTACTCTCTGTCCTATAAGATAGTGGTTATGGGGATTTCAAAGTATTTTGGCATTGGCTTTTAAGAGCATTCATTATTAATTAATTGGCGTAGACATAATTATAAATTATAATATACTCTTTCTTTCAAAATGAGAGAGAAAAAGTTCGAAGAGAACAACATCATTATGAAGCAAGTAATATTTAAAAGTAATTTTAAAGCTTCTTAACACGTTTTAGTTATACTTTTTACTAATCATAATGTGATGTAAGCCTAACGCCTAATGTTTACTAATAGTAGCTATAATCTTAATCTTCTATTGTAGTGTATTTAATGTTCACAGCCTAAAGGTACCATACGTACGATTTGCAATACAATTTTTATTACTCACATTCTTAAAAACGATCGATTTCGGTCATAGACCATCGTCAGGTTGACCATCGTATCACGTTTGAAATATTGCGGCAAAATGAAAATCAACATACAGTAATCTGGTGATATGATATATAGATCGGAATGTAAACCTGAACGCTCTGTAACAAGATCAGTTCTCGGGAAACTTTGGACAAGGACGTAACGACGTACGTATCACGTTCATTAATCGATGTCTACGAATTCGTTTTTGCAAATAGTGGCTGTTTTACGATATTGTAACCGCAAGTGTGCTGTATATTACCTGACGATGGTCTATGACCAAAATCGATTGTTTTTAAGAATGTGAGTAATAAAAATTTTATTGCAAATCGTATGTATGATACCTTTAATAAATACACTACAATAGAAAATTTATACTTTACGTTTCACAATTCATATATTCATACATTCTATAATTAATTTAACAGTTTATAACAGTATTTTCCTTAAACATGTGGGTATGGTAACTTTCACGAACTTCCATCTACCCTTACCACTGAACTGTCTTCAGGAAGTCCTCTCATGTCTCCTGTAACTCATAATTACTGACTCTTACTCTCACTTTTCATCTTCTTCATACATTATTTTATTATTTTTTTATTAGGTAATAACAAGGTAATTTCTGATAGACGTTCTGTGTTCAGGACTACTTTCTTTTTACTGCTAATTTTAGTGTGTGTGGAGTTTCCTGCAGTTTAGTAGACAAAGTGTACTATAAGCATCTGTCCGGTATTTTATTTTAAACGCTCGAGAGTTCCTTTGTTCAGAATTTTTCCACAATATTCTGTTTCCTCAGTACTCTGTCATAGTAGCCTCCATGATCCGAGCTTTTTTCCTTCATAGCTTTTAAAATGTTCTTTCGTCAAGTTACGACAGGCCTTACCGTCTTTTTCTCCTGCCCAGTTAATATCCTTTTAGGCGTCACTCCTCACGAGTCCACACCAATGGGATGCTTTGCTTCCAGTAATGGTGAAATATAATTTTTTTGTCTCCGTGCTACTTCTTTGTGGACTCCATTATCTCCATTACTGTTGTGTACTTATTGTTGTGGTTGTTTTTATTAGCGGGAGTCCTACAGTCTATGCCGCATCCCGTATATTGATCGACATTTCTCCCTATCCTCCGAGTCATCATCTTCAATAGCTCGATCTCTCATGCTTTTTCTAATTCCTGTTCTCCATTGTGATGCCAGTCTTCCTTTTCTTCTCCTGTTTTGTGGTGTGTATGTCAATGCATGTTGCATTCTAGAAATTTTACACGCTCTTCTTAAGAAGTCTATTTCCACAGTTTCTATCATCTTTTTCTCTTTATCTGAAAGTTGCCAGCATTCGCAGCTATAAGTTAAAATGGGCTCCACAATATTTGTGTGGATTGTCAGTTTAGTTTGAAGTTTCATTTTGTTTGACCAAAGTAACGAATTTAGCAAACAAATAGTTAGTTTGTATTTTTTTCCCTGTTGTATCCTATTTTGATGTCATTTTTTGTTGTTCCATCTTCTGAAATAATGCTTCCAAAATATTTGAATTCGCTACACTTTCCGATTCTATGAATTTTCAGATCTGGGGTTTCTTCTTGCATGTCTCCTATTTTCAGATATTCTGTTTTAATAGTGTTTATGTTTAGACCCCATTCCTTGTATTCCTCTTTCAAGTTTCTAAAGATATAATCTTTGTTGAGATTTGTATTGTCTGGAAATTTAAAACGAAAATATTTGTTCCGAATGTGAATACGATCAAGGTGGTGATAATGAGCGACAAAAGAGAAGATATAAAAATAGACATTGAGAAAGCGATATCGACTTTGAATTGTTCTGATGAGATGTGGTGGATATCCTCTTAAGAACATGATCTCCCATAATTTTTCTCTGCTGACACGGTCAAAAGGTTTATCAAAATCAACGAAAGCTAGTACGTACTTAGGTTGTATTCTCGGCGTTTTGTCTGTGTATTCTATATCACAAAACAAAAATTTTTATAAGCCTAGATGGAAAGATAAGTAATTCAGTAATTACTAATATAGGAGTAAGGCAAGGATGCAATTTATCACCCACGTTATTTAATATTTATATAGATGATACAATCCGAAACTGGAAAGAATTACATAGAGAATATATTCAGCAAAGACACAATATTAAATGTAATTTTATATGCTGACGACCTCACACTAATTGGGAAAAAGAGGAAGAATTGCAAAAGGGATTATACAAACTGCAGCAAATTAGCGAAGGATACAATTTAAAAATTTCAGTTCCTAAAACAAAAATAATGGCATTCGCAGGAAAAGAGCCAATAAGAGCCAAAATCATCTTAACGATAAAACACTGGATCAAATAAAACATTTTAAATACTTAGGTTGTGATATTTCCTTCGATTACAGTAAAGATATTGACCAAACAATTTGTACTTTTAACCGTATTTGCGGAACTATCAGTCGATGCCTGAAAAATAAAGCCAGGAAAGAGACAATGTTGAAATTGTATACAACAATGCCTGTCCCCGCACTTATATATGGCAGCGAAACATGGGTAACGACAAAGGTACAAAAAAATCGAATTCAGGCACAGGAAATGAGAGTCTTAAGAGGAGTTAAGGGCTGTTGTCGAATAGACGGAATGAGAAATGAAACGGTTAGACAAGAACGGTATTCAACTTAAATGAAAAGATAAAATTTAATAGAAACAAGTGGCAAGAACATTTAGAAAGAATGCAACGATACAGGATTCCAGTAAAAGCTAGAAAATACAAAACCAGAGGAAGAAGAAATTAGGTAGACCAAGGAAAAGGTGGGAACCGTAACAGGCAGAATGCCTAAAGCATGAAGTGAAGAAGAAGAAGAAGAAGAAGAAGAAGACATTGAGAAATTAATGATTGAACAAGTAAATTTTTTCCAATATTCAAGAGTAGCAAGACATGAACAGGGATCGGAGAATTTTGCAAGAGTCAGAAATAAAAGAGTCGAAAGACGGGGAGTGCATATTATTCCAAGGATAATAATTGCGTATGCAAGAGGAACGTGACAGGAAAAAACGAAATGACAATATGTAAGGCCACATATAGACCTACTTTGACGTTTGACTGTGAGACATGGTCCCTTAGTGAAAGCCTGAGAACTAGGATGCGGAATAGGCTATGAAATTTAAATTAAGTATGTGAGAAGAGTTTTGGGGGTCAAAAAGAAGGAAACAATGATATACTGACAAAAGAAGAGAAGTAAAAACGGAATATAAAATTAATTTCATAGAACTGGTGAGTTCTCTTACAACGTATAGAAGATATATATTTATATTTATATATAAACAATTTGAAAAGCAACTGTTGCGAAGAACATGGAAATACGAAGTCCTAGACAGACACGGGCCTAGTAATTCCTAAATTTTCAAAAAGGAAGAGACAGTATTGGGAGAAGTAAAAGGCTGACAGATAAAATAGAATGGAACAGGTTTGTAATGCGATTCAAATGTAACGTAATTTGTTGATCGTATTGTATTGTAAGAAATCTTGTTAGGCTGACTGGAGGAGGAATATGTGTGGAAAATGTTTAGTATGTCTTTGATCACACACACACACTCTCTCTCTCTCTCTCTCTCTCTCTCTCTCTCTCTCTCTCTCTCTCTCTCTCATGAACACGAGTCTATCATATATCACTGTCAACGTGTAAATGACAGTTTTTATTACATAGAATAACAGATAAAATATACGTGGATTTGTTTTCTCAAAGAGTACGTAGTAGCCTTTTTTAATAAAACATTTCTATGCGTCCGAATAAAAGATCTTTTACTGTGCTAAGGAGTGGAGGGGAAAATAAATTGGCAATATTTATCAGACGCAAGTGGTTGAGAGCAGAGTCGAAGCCAATCTGTCTTGTCGTGGACGTCAGCGTCAACAGCAAAGCCCAGAACCATTCAAGCGCGACTCTCGATAAACACACAACAATATCGAAATGTCTCATCCATATTTGAGCTTATTGCTGCAGGGTCAGCGCTGAGATCGATACCACGGTAATCTGTTATTGAACACAGCGCGCTCATTATTGCTTTGTAACATATGTCCGACGTTCGTCACATCGTCATGACGACCACTCTCATCGTTCACTACTACTAGAAACAGTGAATCTTTTTAACGACAACGCCTGTTCCTGGACGCACACGATTTTTCAAGCAGTTTAGCTTTCCCAAGCTACATAATCGTTCACTGGTAAATTCTAGAAATTGTATTTTGCTTCTTCACGTCGTGGAAAGTCAATATCCACGCAGGTATTCTGCATGTGGTTTACTCTATCGCATTTCC
This sequence comes from Magicicada septendecula, assembly GCA_034769895.1. NCBI lineage: Eukaryota > Metazoa > Arthropoda > Insecta > Hemiptera > Cicadidae > Magicicada > Magicicada septendecula. The sequence goes on along the minus strand of CM068374.1, from coordinate 300,982,980 downwards.
CGAGATTCTCTCACGAGTATGTAGCCATGTAACGTTTTACAATGATTTGCTGCGCAAATGAGAATCATTTAATTTAGTTGCAACTATAGTATGCTGAAATGAAACGTTGGCTCTACTGGAAAAATTAATTATAGGGGCTCCGAAATGAACTTCTTAGGAGCTGTAAAGAAATTTATCTTAGGGCAAGAACATACCGAAGCAACATTAGTAGTAGACTGCAGCTTACTGTGAGACATTACTGTACTGTGTGACACCGCGATAAGCCATCTGACAAACATACCGAGAAGTTTATTCTTGCAGTGTACTATTTGATATAATTATGTATAACTATAACGATATAATTTTCATTAATAAAACTAATAAGATTTAAAAAAAAAATGTTTCACGTAACTGTTATTCTAAGTTTTGTTGCTATTTCTTCCACTCCTTTGCCAAAACGTGCAGGTTGTGGTGGTGTCCATAACGTTTGTCCCACAAAGCTGGGCAATGAAAACTAAGTCTATCAAATCCTCTTTCATTTATAATTAAAAATCGAAATATTAACTAATCAAAATCACAACCAAAAACGCATATGAACTGACGGGATAAGAACGCGTCCACGTGAACTCAGATGCGCTATGGAGTGAGGGAATTCAAGTAATTCAGTGAACCAATCAGGTAGTCACTACCTTACTACATTTCTGTCTTCAGTGAGGCAAAAACAAAATAATTTGTTTTTGCCTCACTCTTACAGTAAGCATCTTCGACATGTTCACTACTATTCAAATCTATACATTTGTTATGACATCACTATCGTAAAGTACAGTAATGTCTCACAGTAAGCTGCAGTCTACCAGTAATGCTCCGTCGACATGTTCGTACCCTTAGAAAGCCACCTCAAAGCGAATATATCGGGTAAACCCCTAGATATTCTTAGATTTAAACAGAATAGGGGAATGTAGATAAAACTGGAAGTTTGGTATAGAACAAATCATGAAGAAACGTACTTCTAAACAAATACTCAACCGCAAACCAATTGGCTAAAGCTCATAGAAAATACGGAGAGAAACTAAAGTCTGAATAGTCTGAAGTTTATAAAGTCTGAATAGTCTGAACTTTAAAGTTTTTCTTAAGATAATTGATTTACTAGCAATCACAACATGAGCTACATAATCAAATCTGCTGATTACTGTACATACTGAAGTAATGTGCAACTAAATAATTTAATGTGTTGTTACCCCCAGCGATGTCACCTCTTAATCCCTAAAGGTTGGAGAACAAAGACTCAGTTCTTTTGTTAAGTGACGGCTGTAGAACTGACTCTAGTAGCGGGTTAGGGTGGCCGTAAGGTAGGAAATTTGGGTGGCAGTCACGTGCTGTCTGATATTTCGTCCGTACCGATGTATGGGATACGGAATTATGTATGAAAAGCGTAATTCAATGGACATCCTCGACAGCTCTTGGAAGTTTTAATTGACATCTGCGTATGATGGCTGGATTGGATATGTGACGCCAGAATTAGACTCCATTAGTTCATATGGATTTGAGGACACTTTTATAGATTCGAGTTTCTTGTCTACAGGTCAAATTCTGCCTATGGGGCAGTTAAATTCCTGTTTATTCAAAAGAATATGTTCCAGTTGTATTTTCTGTTTTATACTATGTTCTTAATTTAGTTTATAGTCTAAATAAAGGGCTGGATACATGACTTGTGTTATTTCAATATGGTTTGGTGGACTGTGAGGCAACTGCCTTCCAATAGGGTGAATGTAATTTGTACGATTTGGATTAGTTTACCTTAAAACCATGTAATGAAGTAAAATAAAAGGAAGAAGAAGAAGAAGGATAAGGAAAAGAAGAAAAGAAAAGAAGAAGAAAAACATGAATAAAAAGGACGATTTGGTGTATTTATTTATGTATTCTTAGGCAACAGTTACTCTTGATAGTAGGGCTTCACAGGAGGTTCCGCCACCATACCATCTGCGGTGTAATTCGAACACTGACGTTGGCATAGAACAAACGCACATACAATTAAGTCACGTCGTTTCTTTGTTATCTTTACCTGAAGCACGGTCGTTTTAGTATCCAAAAGTTTCCAAAGGAGTATATATTAGATCCTTTTCTCTTATCTGTCTGTTCGTTTTTCTCTACTCAGCTATTCATTTTCTTCAATAATATTTTGCAAAAGAGACTTATAATTTATATTGTTATGTTTCATTCTAAGAGTGCTTCATCTAAAACTTACCAATGATTTCTGTATAATGTCGTCCGATCTCATTTATTTAGTCACGATTATTGGTTAAACGATATGTTTGTCTAATAGCAATTTGAATTATTTTGTAATACGTTACATAACATCTTTATACATCTGGGCCTGACAATTTTTTATGTAAAATTTCTTTCCACAAACATATCTCTTTATGGCAAAAAAATTGTTTTTCTAAATAAAGTAAAAGGTTTAAATAAACTACTCGTCGGTTATTACCCTAAACACTCTAACCGGATTTGCAGACAAATCTAATTTCCGAGAGTGCTTCAAGATCCTGATTGAGACAGCCTTTTATGAAACGACAACACCCTGCGTTTACAGCACCTACATTTTCGTATTTTCAATCTCGAGCGCTTCATTGAACTTCACAGAGATATGAAAGCCATATTATTACAGACGATTTTCTGTACCCGCGTTTTGAGGTAAGAGTTCAAGGGACTTTCAAAATCATTGTTGTCAATATCACTATTCCACGCACAATGCAACTATTGCAATCTTCAATGGAACCTTGAAAATATAAGTCCAAGAAGTCCATGAAGGTAAATGAAGAACGGTGCTTTCAAAATGTTGTCCCGTTTCTAATTAGTGTATTATTCTTTCATATACTACGATGCGGCATCGCCTTTAATTATGAGGCGCGATGCATAGAATACTGGTCTGCACCTATAACCTATTTGGTTCTTAAGATTATTCGGACTGTACAGTATTAAACTTGATAATATTCAAGTGGATAGAGTAACCTTATCATATGTCTCACAATCTAGAGTGTGAATATAAAATCAATCTTGCTTCTGAGAATTAATCTTTCGGCCACGTTATGTGGACATGGATAATATGAAATTGGATATTTTGTATCGTAACCAAGACGCATGACTCCTTAATTTATTTTCACGCCGCTTTTTAATCCTCCGGTGAACCCTATAGGGAGCTTGGTAATTGTGATCGTACTTAACAGTCGACCTTCCACGAGAGTCAGTGTTATTTTTCTAATAAGGATTACAGTGCGGCTACTTGTCTTAAAGTATCAACTAAAACCGATCTGTTCGAATATACGTGTAGCTCTAGGATTTCGTTCTGTAGCAACATGACAGCTCAGAACACGACAGAAACAGCTCAGAGTCTTATAGCCTAACTGTAGAAACCTTTCATCAATATTGAAACTTAACTTACACCTTTCACAGAATAACGTGGACGCATGCAGAATTTTTAATAGACAAATTAAATTAGCTACGCAGTATAACTATTAGTATTTATTGAACTCTTTAGACTGTTAATTTTTGTTTTGCATACCGACTTCGTTATTTAATCATTATCATCATCTTCGCGTCGTCGTCGTCGTCGCCGTCGTCGTCATCGTCATCGTCGTCGTCATCATCATCATCATCATCATCATCATCATCATCATCATCATCATCATCATCATCACCAGTCATTTTCTTCTTCTTCTTCTTCTTCTTCTTCTTCTTCTTCTTCTTCTTCTTCTTCTTCTTCTTCTTCTTCTTCTTCTTCTTCTTCTTCTTCTTCTTCTTCTTCTTCTTCTTCTTCTTCTTCTTCTTCTTCTTCTTCTTGTCTTTCTTATATTCTGATGTTCTACAACACTTGGATTTTTAACCAATTCGATTCCTAAACCACTTCTTCCATCCCTTTGTACCTTCCATACAAACTCATACATTATTTTCCCTCATTTTCACAAATTTACGAAATCATAAAAATTGTCTCTCATCATACGAATTTCAGCCCTCAATCTCCTGCAGCAAGGTACGCCTATTTCTTGTTGTGAATACGCTACTATCTTCGTAACGTGAAAATAATTTACTTATAGTAAATAAAATAACGACAAGTAAACAATTTGTTAATTTTTCTCGTGACTTTAAACACCTCGTGTTAATGCGTGAACGAACATCCACAGATTTTCGAGAACTTGTTAATGTAGAGTCTGTAATTAAACTGGCACTTGACATCAGTATTTGAGATTAATTTTGCGTTAGAAGTATATCTACACTGTCAAAAAAACACTAAACTACAATTTTTAATACTTTAGTTCGAAAACCGCATATAAAATATTTCATATAATATAATATGACTTCCATGTTCCTTAAGGAAATGGAAGTATGGTGATGGCAAAAAAAATCGTGTTCGAGATTATTGCAGATTCTGATTGTACTACACTCAAAACATGAAAAAAAGTCGTTTTTCGAAAAGTGTCTGTGTGTGTGTCTGTCTGTCTATAGATTTTTTTTTATGGCAAACGATAACAGCCGCAAATACAAACAGAATCAAATAATTATTTGCATACAGGCCTGATTTGTAGAGTACTCACGACCTATTGTTTTTGGTGAAGATCGGTTGAGGGAAAGGGGTAGTTTACCCGCAACGGTTTTTTTTTTATCAAGGGTGATTTTGTTTGTTTGGCAAACGATAACAGCCGCAAATTCAAACAGAATCAAATAATGTTTCGCATACAGCCCTGAATTGTAGAGTTCTCAAGATCTGTTGATTTTGGTAAAGATCGGTTAAGGGAAAAGGGTAGTTTACCAGCAACGTTGTTTGTTTTAACAAGGGTATTTTCTATGGCAAACGATAACAGCCGCAAATTCAAACATAATCAAATAATGTTTCCAATACTGACCTGAATTATAGAGTTCTCAAGACCTTTTGTTTTTGGTGAAGATCGGTTAAGGGAAAGTGGTAGTTTACCTGCAACGTTTTATGTTTTAAAAGGATATTTTCTATGGCAAACGATAAGAGCCGCAAATACAAACAGAAACAAATAATTTTATGCATACAGCCCTAATTTGTGGAGTACTCAAGATCTATTGTTTTTGGTGCAGATCGGTTAAGGGGAAGGGGTAGTTTACCTTCAACGTTTTATGTTTTAAAAGGGTATTTGTTATGGCAAAAGATAAGAGTCGTAAATTCAAACAAAATCAAATAATATTTTGCATACAGCCCTGATTTGTAGAGTACTCAAGACCTATTGATTTTGATGAAGTTCGGTTAAGGGAAAGGGGTAGTTTACCAGCAACGGTTTTTTTAAATCAAGGGTATTTTTTTTAATTTTTTATGGCAAACGATAACAGCCGCAAATTCAAACAGAATCAACTACTCTTTTGCATACAGCCCTGAATTATAGAGTTCGCAAGACCTATTGGTTTTGGTGAAGATCGGTTAAGGGAAAGGGGTAGTTTACCTGCAACATTTTATATTTTAACAAGGGTATTTCCTATGGCAAACGATAAAAGCCGCAAATGTAAACAGAATCAAATAATGTTTTGCATACTGCCATGAATTGTAGAGTTCTCAAGATCTGTTGATTTTGGTGAAGACCGGGTAAGGGAAAGGGGTAGTTTGCCTGCAACGTTTTTTTAACAAGTGTATTTTATATGGCAAACGATAACAGCCGCAAATTCAAACAGAATCAAATAATTTTTGTATACAGCCCTGATTTGTAGAGTACTCAAGACGTATTGTTCTTAGTAAATATCGGTTAAGGGGAAGGGGTAGTTTACCGGGAACGTTTTTTTATCAAGGGTAATTATCTATGGCAAACGATAACAGCCGCAAATTCAAACAGAATAAAATAATTTTTTGCATACATCCCTGAACTGTAGAGATCTCAGGGATTTTCGATTTTCGTGAAGATCGGTTAAGGGCAAGGGGTAGTTTACCTGCTACCTTTTACGTTTTAACAACAGTAAAGTACTTGAAAATTCATTTAAACTTTTTGAAACAATGGTAATTGTTAAAAATATAATAATTTTGTTGCCAGGCAATAAAATTATAATTTTTTCATTTTAATGTAAATTATGTATGAGTTAATATACATGTATAAAATAATATATCGTTCGTGACAGGCAAGCATATCTCAGTTATGTAATGTTTACGTTTCCATTTTATTATTATGACTACCGCAATAAAAAGGCAGGGAAGACACACACACACACACACACACACACACACACACACACACACACACACACACACACACACACACACACACACACACACACACACACACACACACACACACACACACACACACACACACACACACACACACACACACACACACACACACACACACACACACACACACACACACACACACACACACACACACACACACACACACACACACACACACACACACACACACACACACACACACACACACACACACACACACACACACACACACACACACACACACAATTCGCGTTATTTCTGGCCTCACTCATGTTTATTTTCTTACATTTGCACGCTTTTTAAATGGTAAGTGCCGAAACCCATACCAACATAACGCGTGCAAGCCGAAAAAGTGTCCAGCGTGGATTGCGATTTGCTTCCTGTGGATCGCTGGGCAGTGTAACTGCCCGTGTTAATAAATCTTAGAATATGGAAGTCATGTATGGATCTCCATACCCATATTTTTACATATGCAATGCATTTTACTTCCATGTTCCTTAAGGATGGCAAAAAAAATCGTGTTCGAGATTATTGCAGATTCTGATTCTACTACACTCAAAACATGAAAAAAGTCGTTTTTCGAAAAGTGTCTGTGTGTGTCTGTGTGTCTGTAGATTTTTTTTCTATGGCAAACGATAACAACCGCAAATTCAAACAGAATCAAATATTTTTTTTGCATACAGCCCTGATTTGTAGAGTACGCGTGACTTATTGTTTTTGGTGATGATCGGTTGAGGGAAAGGGGTAGTTTACCGGAAACGGTTTTTTTTATCAAGGGTAATTTTGTTTGTTTGGCAAACGATAACAGCCGCAAATTCAAACAGAATCAAATAATGTTTTGCATACGTCCCTGAATTGTATAGTTCTCAAGACCTTTTGTTTTGGTGAAGATCGGTTAAGGGAAAGGGGTAGTTTACCTGCAACGTTTTATGTTTTAAAAGGGTATTTTTTATGGCAAACGATAAGAGCCGCAAATTCAAACAGAATCAAATACGTTTTTGCATACAGACCTGATTTCTTGAGTACTAAAGACCTATAGTTTTTGGTGAAGATCGTTTAAGGGAAAGGGGTAGTTTACCGGCAACGGTTTTTTATCAAGGGTAATTTTTCTATGGTAAATGATAACAGCCACAAATTCAAACAGAATCAAATGATGTTTTGCATACAGCCCTGTATTGTAGAGTTCTCAATACCTATTGGTGTTGGTGAAGATCGGTTAAGGGAAAGGGGTAGTTTACCTGCAACGTTTTATGTTTTAAAAGGGTATTATTTATGGCAAACGATAAGACCGCAAATTCAAACAGAATGAAATACGTTTTTGCATACAGTCCTGTTTTGTTGAGTACTAAAGACCTATTGTTTTTGGTGAAGATCGGTTAAGGGAAAAGGGTAGTTTACCGGACAAGGTTTTTGTCTTATCAAGGGTATTTTATATGGCAAACGATAACAGCCGCAAATTCAAACAGAATCATATAATATTTTGCATACAGCCCTAAAATGTAGAGTTCTCAAGACGTGTTGGTTTGATGAAGATCGGTTAAGGGAATAGGGTTGTTTACCAGCAACATTTTATGTTTTATCAAGGGTAATTTTTTGTTTGACGAACGATAACTGCCATGCATTAAAACAGAATCAATTACTCTTCTGCATACCTTTTTGAATTATACAGAGCTCAAGGTCTGTTGATTTTGTTGAAGATCGGTTAAGGGAAAGGGGTAGTTTACCTGCAACGTTTTATGTTTTAACGAGGGTATTTTTTCTATGACGAACGGTAACTGCCGTAAATTCAAAGAGAATCAACTAATGTTTTGTATACAGCCCTAAATTGTAGAGTTCTCAAGACCTATTGTTTTTGGTGAAGATTGGTTAATGGGATAGGGTAGTTTACCAGCAACCTTTTATGTTTTAACAAGGGTGTTTTCTATGGCAAACGATAACAACCGCAAATTCAAACAGAATCAAATAATTGTTTGCATACAGGCCTGAATTGTAGAGTACTCAAGACTTGTCGTTTTTGGTGAAGATCGGTTAAGGAAAAGGGGTAGTTTACCTGCAACGGTTTTTATCAAGGGTAATTTTTTCTATGGTAAACGATAACAGCCGCAAATTCAAACAGAATCAAATGATGTTTTGCATACATCCCTGTATTGTAGAGTCTCAATACCTATTGGTGTTGGTGAAGATCGGTTAAGGGGAAGGGGTAGTTTACCAGCAACATTTTATGTTTTAACAAGGGTAATTTTTTATATGACGAACGATAACTGCCGTAAATTCAAACAGAATCAACTAGGTTTTTGCATACTTTTTTGAACTAAAGAGAACTCAAGGTCTGTTGATTTTGTTGAACATCGGTTAAGGGAAGGAGTAGTTTATCAGCAACGTTTTATGTTTTAAAAAGGGTAATTTTTTTATGACGAACGATAACTGCCGAAAATTCAAAGAGAATCAAATAATTTTTTGCACCCTTTCCTGAGTTGCAGAGAGCTCAAGGTCTATTGATTTTGGTGAAGATCGGTTAAGGGAAAGGGGTAGTTTACCTGCAACATTTTATGTTGTAACAAGATAAATGTTTCCATGACGAACGATAACTGCCGCACATTCAAACAGAATCAAATATTTTTTTGCAAGCATCCCTGAATTGTAGAGGACGGAAGGTCTATTGGTTTTGGAGAAGATCGGTCAAGAGAAAGGGGTAGTTTACCTGAAACATTTTATGATTTAACAAGAGTAAAATACTTAATTTTTATAAATACAGTATCCTGATAAGAAGCTCATAGTAATCCACTGTAGAAACGTAGATGAAATATCTATAAATGAAGAGGTTAGGTGAACGGGGTGGGGGTAATTTTCTATTATTAAAAAATATAGTTGAAGGTGAAGGGGAGAATTTTTTATATGTGTACTACGTTATCGGCAACAAAGAAGTAGTTTTTTGTTAAAATTACTTCCCGGGCTCTTAGCCGTAGTCCAATGTTTTCTGCAAAACCAGATTTTTCGGCAGTGCCATCGACTGCCATCATCGGTGAAAATCGAGTGCGAAAACCTGAGGTGGTATACGTTAGTGACCACAGTACTGTGGTTAATGCTGAAGCAATAAGTAGAAAGACGTAGTTTCTATGGAAATATTTCATTTCGAATATGATTTTAAATATAAATCTTAGAACATGGAAGTCATGTATGGTTCTCCATACCGATATTTTAATATTGTACTTTATATTATTTTTCAATAAAAATAGAGAGAAAAATTTCTAAGTAACTACAGTTTAATAAAAATACATTGAAATGTCAACATTCTTTTGCTGCGAAGGGAATGGCCGTGCCATAGCGGACAAGCATAGCAACAAATGAAATGTCAAAAGCCAATGAAATAAAAAGAAACTACTTTACTGGAGTTTGTTGCGGGGAGTTAGTTCTGTGACACGTGTGTGGCGATTATTGCTGTACTCAGCTAATAAGGAAACAACGAGCAACACCTGCGCTGCCGGTCACTGCTCGCATTTTACGTTACAACCCTCTGAACGTTCGTCTGTTCAACTCTTATGGCCTTAACCAAAAGCGTTGCCAAAATAACACAAAACCGAACGTGTTTAATAATTTCCCTGGTTTCCCGGTACAGTCATCATGGTAGACTTATACGAGAACCTTTTAATAATTTCCTTATTAAGTTTCCTGGTGTTTTAAACAAATTTTTTTTAGTAATTTTGCAATCATTAACATGTTACCAGAAATCAGGGTTATATGAAGAAAATTATAACAGCTGGGTTTCTTGTTTTTCTCAGACGTTATTCGCCATCACGAGTCAAGCACGCTTATACGGCTTCTACGTTGTTTTGCCGGTAGCCATTATCTTAATTGTTCTTCTTGACTTCGCCTGCTGTTGAGAGGTCTGTGAGATTTTACACGTTCTCGTGAAATCTACTGAATGACGTACCTAGTTTTCGTCGACAATCTCTTGACCGTTTAGGTTTTGATACAAAATCGTCGGTGAAGTACAAGGTATTTACACTTTAGCGAAACATTTACAATCTTAATTCAAACAAAACTTGAATAATAAAGTGGACAAATAACACAAAAAATGTTTAATTTTGAATTTGAATCACATATAAATCACGCAACATACCAAATATCACGTAAAATATCACATATAAATCTCCAAGGATGCACATAACATAATTATCGAGAGCAGACAGTAGTCACGTGATAAAATACCAGCAGCAGATACAAAATATCAAGGATATCACTGTACTGTTGCTGTACAGTATCGGTACCGATGTCAGCGTGCAGTATCAGGCTATCGCATAACGCGTTTCTTGTATAAGCAAATTTCAGTAAGAAACAAAATTATAAATACAGCGAGACAATCTACGCGACGGCCACAGTAAAATTCGTGTTTAATAAAGAATGTATGCAACAGGATCGATATGGTGATTACGCTCAAAAGTGAACTGCTTTATTTTTTTCAATAATTAGATTTTTTTCAATATTGCTTAACGTTCAGTCCCACTAACAAAACAAAATCGTAATACTTATATACGAACATTACGGGCATATAATGGAAAAGAGTCATCGTGCTGAACAGTATCAGAAGATACCACAGCATTCTAATAAAGTGTTGTCACAAGATGTGTTAATTAAAGTTTGTTTAAATTAATCATTTAAAGCGTCAGATTCCTTATACAAAATGTTATTGGCATGCTTGATTCATACCCGCGCATGTTTGTACCTGTAGATAAAATCACGTTTTCGTGAAAAAAAATTGTTAACAATTTTTAGGAAAATGAGAAGAGCAACGCTGTGGTTAAAGAACTGAACTGGCTTTGAACTGTGGCAGTCTTTCGAGTCAGGAAAAGTCGGAGCTAAAACATGTCTTATTCATTACAGAAACTATAAATTACGGGTGACGTAAGGCAAGAGTAAAGATTAAAAGAAGGTTTTCATAAGCTTTTAATTAACATAGTAAGACACTGGAGGTTGCAAGCAGCCTAAAACAGGTCGCTTGACGTAAAAAACAAACGTCCATAAACTATACAGTCACATATGTCATTTGTCACATATGAAATACATTCACACACATTTTAAAAATATTTTTAACATTTTGTATGTTTAATGAAAGTATAAGTCTTTTTAATTAAGAGAAATGTCCATTAGTAGATAAAGAACTATCAATATAACTTAGTACAGACTAATAATTCCTGGTTTTGAATGAAATTTTGTTTTATTTGTTTAAAGATGACAGAATACAAAATTAGTCTCATGAAGCATACGTCGTAGCTCGTAAATTCAAGGTCTCTAATTTTTACGGCAGATATTTTACCAATGTTGTTACAGAAGTTAATTTAATAATATAATGTCTGTATTTAATAACACACTGACGAACGCAGCAAATAAGTTATAAATCGACAAACAAGCTCACGCACTCACACACATTCAAAAATGGTAAATATATTGTATGGAATTAAAATGGAAAACCATGTTTTATTAGTACGTAGTGAAATTAATACTGACGTTTATTTTTCAAAATACGTTAAACATTCAATTTTTATATTAAAATATTAAAGACATATATATGTGTGTGTATGTGTGTGCGCGCGCGCGCGTGCGTGTATTGCAACAATACATATATTTGCATATTTACCCAGGGCAGTATTTTGTAAATAATTAATGTAAGAAGAGTATGACGAATAGTTTTAAATATTTTGTGCGTGAAAGTACAAGCATGTACATGCAAAAGCCTGTTGAAAGTGTACACCTGCCGACGGAATCGTTTTCAGCGTTTGTGCGTCTGTGTGTGTGTAAACCAGCACGGACATGCATTAGCCTATACTCCGAAAGGGAAGACGTATGAATTGTTGGTTTTTATTATTAAATCAGGTATTGACAGGATTAAAATAAATTAATAATTATATTTTTACCTGTTACCAAAGACATATCATAATTCAAAACACATCATTAGATTAAGGACATTAAACGCATATGATAATGCAACAGTATTACAGAAAATTGCAATAATAAAAACGTCAAATTAATTAATCTTAATTACTACCATAATTAACTAGTAATTAACGAGTGTGTTTTATGTAAATGACGAAGACAATGCAACCACTTGCCTAAAGATCAAGTTTTTGGTTATCATACGAATTGACAAAGTTTAACATGTCAAAAACAATATCTGACATGACAGTTTGCCGTCTACTATAAATACCTCCGGCAATTTTGGACGATCAGCAGACTCAAGATCTTTACACATAGACACTATGTCCGTCTGCTAATCGACTGCAACATCATAATCACTATCATCTGCAATACACCACGATTAATGGAGGAACACAGGACCACCATCAACAAGAGGCTATAGAATAACCAAGAGTCATCAGCATCGTCATTGTCATCATTCAGGAGACGCACACACATACACACGCGCGCGTACACACGCAACTGTAACTTCGACAATACGCAAGTCACAAATGGACGATTATATTGTTGTGATTAATCAAAGAACTCATAAAGAACAGAATATGAGATAATAAAGTAATATAAAGACTTAAATGTAAATAATGTATTATTTATTAAATTCAAAGTAAAAGGCATAATTGTGAGTTGGTATTAAAAATAATAATATTATTCTGTTTAATTTTACAAATAGTGTGTGTCATTAGAAATCATAAATGTTCTTAAAGTAAAATGTTATTTTTTATTAAAATATTAATAACAACAATTTTATTTAATAAAATAATATTATTTGTATAAATGAGTTGCTATTTTAATAATGATTCAAAGTCAGGCACTCATGCAATATGAAATAATTTTATAACTTTTTCATCACATATGTTTATATATTTAAGACTATATGCTATTAATGTGTGCTGAATATCAAAGATAGTGTACGTTTTCAGAGTGTAACCTTACAAAAGAGAGTATTTTTAATTTTCTAATTTAAATTTTTGTGATCAATTAATTTGCTTTGCAATATTTAAAAAACCGTTGAGTGATTCTTTAACTATATTTCAATTAATTACTTCCTGCCATCAACCTCTCACTCCTCTTTTTAAAAAATACGTTTATTGTGCAACCACATAGGCCTATACTTAACGCAACGAACATACAAAAATCCTACGACCTAGCCGGTGTTTAACACTTGTGTTGGGTTGGGTACATGGTCAGAAATGTATTTATTTTAAAATACTTGTAACGTTGCAGTATACACAAGTTTTTTATATTGACATTAATGATTTTTTTGTTTCTAAATAACACAATTTATAACACTAGTTTCATTCACCTTAAATTACGTCACCGACCGTCGTTTTGTAAGTAAAGTATTCTAATATTGTAATATAATTTTTAGGGACACAAAAAAACAAACAAAACATCTTTCTTTAGTGTCAGAGAGACGATTCTTTTCCACCCGTGCTCACATCCGACTTGATGATGGCTACTTGATAGGGTCCTATACAACCTCTCTACTTGGCCATTTCCACAATCTCTACTGCCGTTCCATAATCCTACTGCATAAATTCCTTCCTGACTCTAGCCTTATATAGCTTATACAATATATACATAATATAAATGCATTTGATATTCTTTTAGCAGGTTTTCCTTAAAATCTCGAATAATGTCTACGAACAATTTGTTTTACTGAAAATTTTAAAGTACCGTATATTTGCATTAATGTATTATTTATTTCATAATAAATGTATAGCATTAAGTCATAATTTATTTGTAAAAACTAGAAAATGAAAAATTGAAGCATTTCCTTGCTACGTGTCTACAATACTATTCTTGATTCTGTGAACAGGACTTGTCAAACCCTGCACAAGCCCTGTTGTTCTGTGATAACTTCTGTTTGGTCAAGCTTGCACGAGTATTGATATTAATTTAGTAAATGGAAGGGAATCCAAATTCAAATCCAGTGTTTGACTAAATATAATTCATATTATAAACCTTTTAAACGATGAAATCTAAAAGTAATCCAGAAACATTGTAAAACTACAGTGGTATAATACAGTGTAATAGTACAGCAATTAAACAAGATTTTGTTGTGCAGAGAAGTGGCCACTCTACCTTCGTGTGATACAGTAGGCCTCACACACTACTGAGACTGCCCTAATCCACTTCTCATTTGCTTCCTGAGTCAATCTTATTCTTCATATCTTCATCGTGTGATGAACGTAATCATTCGCCTATTTACCCTTTAGTAAGCGAGTTAATTCTGCCTAGTACGTATTCTATACACGCTGTTATCACAGATTATAAAACAAATACGCCATTGACAAGTTTACTAAATGGTTAGAAGACATCCCAAAACTATAGATCCTCATTTATATATTTATTACAGTCATCGGCCTATTATAAGTTTAGACAAGACGACCAGGGCTAGATAGATAATTGAACGAACGGAGCTAGTTCTCAGTTTTAACTCGATAGTTGGCATTTGTCTATCTGTCTGTTTGCGGTATGTCTCAAGATAACTTTTGATTTTCGTAAAACTTGGTACGCGTATCTATGCTTTTACTCTACAGAACGCTATTGACTTTGAGACTGATCCAGCCAAAAATAGAGAGAAAAAATTTGTGGGGTCAACATTGTAAAAAAATCGCAGAAGACCATGTTGGGTATCAAATTAAAGGGAATATCAACCAAAATCCTATTTTAATGTTCCTTTTAAAAATTTTTAAATTGTTTGACGTCAAGGACGAAAAAGTAGATGAAAAGTTTGATAAAAAAAAACAAAAATATCATGTGCGATAGAAAATTAATGATAATTGAAATTAATATCTGAATGTAATGTTAAGGCTTGGAATTTTTAAAATTTTTGTGACCCGAGAGCCTAAAAAATAGATAGAAATGAAAAACATTGAGACTAAAAGGATTTGTAACTCAAATACGAATGTTTAAAATTGTTAGTCTTTACTATATGATTGTTTAATCTAAAATTATTATATTACTAAAGAAGTAGTAGAATAATCGCTATTTTAAAAATTGTTCCCATAATTGAAAAATTATCTAATGTCAAAATTTATGTAATATAAAAAAAACTTCGCTCAAAATAGTGAGCGAGTTTTGGAGCTCAGTGAGGGTTCTGGTATGTAAGATTTTATATTGTTACTAGCTGGTGCTAGTATGTAGGACTCAGTCAGTATGTAGACTGAGTAAAGTAGAAATGATATAAATATAAATGTAAAGATACATAGAGAAGTCTGCTCTTATACAATACATGAGCCGTTACTGTTTCTATAAAGGATGTGGATGTAAAGGAGAATGGAGAGAATAAGTGGACTGATCAAGTGAGAAATCCACCTCTTAGTTTTGAACAGAAAAAATGGAAAAGAAAACATTTTAGGCACAACCCTTAAGAAAAGGGTAAACTGGATAAGGGAATTTATAGGAGAAAATGTGTGCGCTATTTGTCTACATGTGCTTTCCTAGTTAGTTTCTTTCATTCCTTACTGACACTGGTGATAATCACATGAAACATACAAATATCCCGCTTGGCAGCAACCTCTACAAAACGGTCAAAAGTTATTAGATTTTAGTAAGTACTTAAATATGTTTATAAAAGCAAATTAAATTTATCAACTTGCAGTTTTCCATGAAGTCAGTGTAAATTAAGCACAATTGTTTCACTCATCTTAAGCTGCTTCCAAATGAATTGAGTGTGTTAAAGTAACTTTCCGGCTAAGCTTTATAAATAACAAAGATGTAATAATATATATAGAAGCGGTGCAGTGATTACTTGCGGAAGACAGAATAACTTAATCTGGAACAGCGTTAATAAACGGCGGAAGCCACCTGCACATGCTTACAGTAATGACGGTGAATTAGTCTTGCGCCAGCAGCGACGTGGCGTAAGTAACATATTTCAGTGTAAATTACTGTCGTAACAGAAACGGATTGATGTCATTAATCATGCTATCGACTGCGTGCGCGTTATTGTTTCGTACACCGGCTGTCATCGTTGATAGTACTTATAAGAAGGAAGACAACGCGTGGGACCTGAATAATGACCGGTGCTTCAGAAAGGAAGCCACGTTTTCACCCACACCGCCGATTGTCTTTCGTAACTGCCTTAACTCCGTCCAACTCTGGTATTCAGAATGAACAATTTAACTATTTTTTATTTTAGTATAATAAATTAGTAACATTATGTATTACTACATGAATTGATGTCTTCAGTAAACGACTTTGGTCATTATAAAAAGTTTACAACATAACACCACAGAACAATTTGAAATATACAAACACAACAAAACACAACCCAACAACATACTCAGTGACCATTTACAATTCAAATCAAACACACTATTTGACACAGTAATAAAAAACACTACAACAATTCAAACTCCTGCGCCAATCCCCTCCAGATCTACCCACACACAACCGGTTAACTAAAACCGTTATACATAACATTACCGACAGTTTGCACTTCCGTATCCAAACTCACTGACGAAGCAGCACACCACTCCGAAACGACGTATGAGTAAATACAAAAAGTAAGTTCACAAGGAAAGTACCAATAATACTAATAATTATTAAATAGTGAACAAAGAAGTGATGAACAATCAAGGTAGTATTAAAAGGTTAATATAAATTCTATACTTTACAGCATAGTAAACTGTAGTGGAAACGAACTCCTGGAGAAGGTCTTGAGAGTATACATGTAAGAAAACATAGGTCATAATCTAAGTAAGGAAACAATACATCTTGACTGTGAAATAGTAGTAAATATTAAATTATACACACGCGCGAGCCTTCTTTATTTTTGTGCCTTCTTTATTTTCATTTAGTAAATAATTATTTAGGATTAATTGGAAACCATTATATTAAATTGCTTATTCGTTAAATGTTATTTATTATTCTATGAAAATTAATATAAGAATAAACCATTTAGATATTTAGATATCATGTCCATTTAGAGGATTACATCAAATCATAAACTACAAAAAAATTTAAATTATTTTATTCTAGTCTGTTTTATTCTTAGTTGAAAGGTTTATGGCTACTTTTATAGCTTGTTTAAATTTTATTTGTCATGACAAACGAGTACACACAACTTTCAAGTGCCGATTTTCTAAGGGATCTGTTGGGACCATTTCAAATATTCCAAGAAGCAACTCTTCTCTTGAGTACAATAATAAGCTCTGTTGGTAAATTTTAACAGAATTTTGCTCTCACTTGATGAATTGAGTGATTATCTGGCATAGTAAATTTCAGTTTAGTACTGCATACTGGACTTAGTATTTTAGATATTTGTTTACACACACACACACACACACACACACACACACACACACACACACACACACACACACACACACACACACACACACACACACACACACACACACACACACACACACACACACACACACACACACACACACACACACACACACACACACACACACACACACACACACACACACACACACACACACGGCGAAACGTTTTAAATTTATCGTGCCGAGAGTTTTGGTGGGGCGCCAAGCGCGAGTCAGACGTGTGAAGGTCAATAAATCTGCCGGATTAATCAAATGTTTAGAATAAAAGTCAAACAAATGTGTGTGGTGTTTTTGTAATGTTTATTCGCGTCAAGAGAGAGTTTTATGTATTTTAAAAACCTCACTTTAAATTTCACTAGTGATCAACTTTAAAACAAATAACTGTGGGGACTTTGTAAGGTTAATTTTAGTCGAATTACAAGCGTCAGATGATGCAAAGTTAAGTAAAGGCATTTAGTATTGGATGTGACGTGATTTTGAAATCTTTTACAGTCTACAAACGTTGACCTGTTTGGAAACACTCTTCTGGAGACTTAGTTGCTGTTACCTTCGTGATAACAAGAAACGTTTATCTCCTTTTACAAGTATTTGTTCTTAACATTCATTGTAAGCAACAGTGGCTGACATCAGTATCAAAAATTGTGTACGATGATCATAAATGTGAAAGCAGTTTCTGTCTTGATATCATATGTGTGAAGATCAATAACTCTGACCCCATTATTCAAATGTTTAAAAAGCAGAAATCGCTCACTATATTAAATGATATGCATATATTATTAAGTGAATTTTAGCGATTTACTAATATAATTGGATTATTATTATTATTACATCATGTAGTGCTGCTACATTAGCTAATTTTTAAAATATGGTAAAATTGCAACAATTTTTTACGTACTCTACTATTTCTTTAAAGTAAAATAACAATTGCGAAGCAGACAATCATAAAACTAACACTAAAAATCCCCAAATTCTGCATTCATTTTTAATTAAAATTATAACTATACTGCCTAAACGACAGATAATTAAGTCCTATTTTTACGTACAAAAATAAATATGTAAATCTGTCGTAAAAGACAGATAATTTTACGTATTTTTCCATAGATGTCTGTAAGCTTATATCTAATACTTTTCACAAATATTCATAACTAACACCAATATGTAACGTTTTTTACAAACTTAAAGACTGGCAAAAATTTACAAAGTGTGTTGAGAGATTTTAATTCTGTTACATTATTAAAGTTACTAAGTTTGTATTTCGAATAAAATTCCTGGTAACTTGATCCGTCACATTGACTTTTACAATTTTCTTAAAATCATAAGTTCCTTTCTGGCCCGTTGTGCCTCTAAAGTTAATTATTTTCATAGTAAACACTACACACGGATTTATGTTAAAATTTCCTTTAGCCTGTCACCCGGCTAGGTTTTTACAAATTTTTAACCCTTTCCGGACTTTAATATCCTAAAATTTTGAATTTTAAAAATTGGACACTATATTAGTTAAAATTCTATTTAATTTGATGCTACCAAATGCATTTGTAATTTTTTTTAAATGTTGATCCCCTCACATTTTTGTTCTCACTCCTTATTTTGGAGGTTCATTTAAAACCTACAGTACGCGTCTGTAGAGTACAAGCGTGTAGACGCATACAAAGTATTACAAAATAGGTTGGCTTATTGGAAAATTATCGTGAGAACACCCCAAGTAGGATACACATAGATAAACTGACAGGCAAATGCCGCTCGGTCCAGTTTAAACTGAGAACTGGCTTCACTAGTTCAGTTAAACGACTATTTGTAGTGCTTATAGGGTAAAATATTTATCTGTGTTAAGAGAGATTTTATATTATATGTTTTACATTTTAACTAATACTCTAATTAACACGACACAAAAAATTAAAAATGGTAATTTCGTACCCACAATTGTAGTTTATTTACATACATCAGAAACGAAAATATTTAGAGTAACAATACAAAGAGGATTTAGTTTAATACTGTCTACGTGTGTTCACCTTTGTTTAATACAATGTAGTTATTGTTTTGTTTCGTCAAGTCATGTTTCATGAGACATTAAAGTATAAATTTTATATACTACCGAATTAGTAGTTACAATAATAAGTTGATAAGGAAAACGTAAGGTTTATGGAACGACTAGTTTTATGATTTAGGTTTCTCGATTCGCTTCATTATGTTATTGACGGATAACTAATACATATTGTGAACTTTTCACAACCGTAGATTAATTCTCGATTTTGTTATAGTTTTGCCAGGTTTAAAACTATGAGCAAACGTTTAATCTTTTCTTTTCTTTATACGTTTCGGCGATATCTTCTCTAGTGATTGTTTTCCTCTTTCCAGTGACAATGGTAAACGTGATAGGTTTTTTCAACTATATATATTACAACGTTAAGTATTTGTGAAGACCCCAACTTCTTGTGAGCCATTTATTTTGCACATTACGTACGCTGTAAAAGTATGTCAGCTGTAATCGTAATAATAATAACACAACGTAATATGGTTTACAATCATTTAAAAATTTATTAATCAAAAATTTTCTATTTTGTTGCGATATAAAAATATCATTATTATTCGCATGTGTGTGACCTTAGCACACATCTAGTTATTAACATATAAGTAATAATCTCGTATTACACATACACATAATATACACTCTTAAACTATAATAAACATTTGTAATTATCTAATATTGCTCTCGGCTTGCTCATTACTGTCATAATTATTAGATTATCTAATCTCTTTCTAATAATCTAATTTCTTTTGATTTTACTGCATAATGCATTGTTTTGTTTTCTAATAAAAATTTACTATTTATTTTTATATTAATTTAAATATAATTGACTAAGTTATTTATTCAAAATTATAGTTTCATACTTTTAAACATTACTCTAATTACTATTGTTACAACACAAATAAGCCAACCCAGTACCAGGGATAAAAAAGATAATTCTAAATGTAAATGTACTTCATATTAAATAAAATGATTAAATATAAATAAAATATAAAAACTATGACACGACAAACGACGATATTACCCAACCCAAGTGATTGACCCAACAAGAGGAAACAAAAGAAGAAGGGAACCACGAAAAATAAACAAGAAAAAAGTGATTGACCAAACAACAGGAACTAACAAAGAAGGGAAGAAACCAAAACCAAAGAAGAATAAAGACAATTGAAGGAAGTGAACGAATTCCTATAACTAAATAAAATTAAACCAGACGAGAAGGAGAGAACCGAATTAAAATGAAGACAATTGAAAATTAAGAAGATGAAGGAGAAGAAGAAGAAGAAGAGGAAACGAAGTGAAACCAAGAAATAAGAAACACCACATATAAAAGGGAGAAATGGTATGCTCAAATATACAATATTGTAAATAAAACCAATAATTAGCCAATAATGGAAATACATATTATTGTAAATGAGATAATTTATATACCTGTTTTAAACAAAAACAGTAAAAAGTAACCTAGTAAAGAAAAGTACACTAAACCAGATGTTAGAGCTAATATAGTGAAATATATAACAAAATATCATTAATACTATGTATAATTTTATAATGAAAGAAATAGTGAGAAAGTGAGAAAGAGAAAGAGAAATAATTATAGGGATTACCCACTAAAAAACACTTAATATAAACAGTGAAAAAGTGCAATAGTGTAGGTGTAAATACCCCAAAATAGTGAGTGTATCAGTGATAAACACCAATTAATTAAAGGTGAAAGTGATAAGTGGAAAAAGATGTTATAAATAATAAAAAGGTAGTAATAGGTAAGAAAACACTTAGTAAATCATTGATGAACCAATAAATAATTTAAGAGTGAGCTTATAACAAATTATATAGTTAAGGATAATTAGAAATAATACTTAAAGTAGAGATAAGTAAAGGATATAATGTTATTCAGGGAGAAAGCCCATGTAAAAACAGTTTGTGTTAACATGGAATGGAGAAAAGAAGTAGTAATGAGTTAAGAATTTAAGTATATAATTAAAAAACACCCTATGTTAGAAGCGAAAATAAATTAAATAAGTTTGAAGGAAGTGATGATATTTCTCACTCAAGACAATAGTAAAAGAATTAAATGAATGTTAAACCAACAGTAACTAATAACTTATAAAGAATTGTTCGTTTTAATGTTATGAATAGTGTTCAAACTTTGTACTTTGTTTATCAGCTGTATGCAGTAACTACTGCAATGCGACACGGGCGATGACGTCACGCGCTTATCAAACACTGCCGGCGGTCAGCTGGCCGACGGGAGACAAGTTTTAGTTTAGTTACTAACCAGGCTCCGAGCTGAACTCTCGTTAAACAATCTCACTTCCAGCCGTGGCTTCTGGATCATTCTTAATTATGTATCGTACTTATTAATTTAATCAGACTACCTGCGTCCATTTAATATGGACTGCGACTTTTTTCAAAACTAATTTGTGGGCGTTATGGCCTCTATTACATCCGCACGTGCCGACCATGGTCAATACATCTTAACATTTCAATAAACGCATTTCAAATAACAGTATTACAGTCCACTTCTTTTCGTACAAACAATCCAGCCCTTCCTATATAGCGTCTTTGGAACAACTCGAGATCATCAAGAGCTTCCAAACCGCAACATTTTTGGTCCTCACGGGCAGGATTTCTTATTTTTGGTCCACAAGCGACCGCATTTCTTTGTCCGCATCATTTTCGGTTCAACCGATCTAAATTTATTCTCGCCCTACGGGCAGCATTTCTTGGTCCTGAGCGACCGCATTTTCGTCCACAAGCGACATCATTTTCGTCCTGAGCGACACCATTTTTGTGAATTACATCGCAGTCAACACGACAAGATTCGGCATAGCAGTAGACCAGAGACGACGGGACACGGCAGGACAGCATTTGCGATTTCACGTAAAAAAGTTCCACAGCTTTAATTTATGGAGGGTTACAACATAAGGCGTCATCTGACCAGTAGAGACAGGAGGTGCAACAGCTCCTAACAGGATCGAGCAACGGGATCGAAGCCAGCTTCAGCACGAATGGATCAACGTCCACGTGACTATGAACTTTTTACTTATATTTAACGTTTAACAATATTTTACATTTAGCAGTTATTTCTTAACACCTTTGTATAAACAAACACCATCATTACACAAGGCAACTTAATAAGTGGTTGGCAGTTCATTGTCAGTTCAAACTTCAAAGATAAAGATATATGTTACTATCATTTAAATTCATAATTTTAATAATTTTTAATTGCCAACAAGCTTGATTAATAGAGAGAGTAAGCCTAGGTTATAACAAGTATTATGTTCATATAAACCAGATCGCTAGCTACCGCAACGTATTCAAATTTATCAGAACTTAAGTTTATGGTTCACATGCTCTATGCTCAAATTCTTCCAAGGTATTTTTCTTTTTTCTTAAATTGTAATAATGGCAGATGTAAGGGCTCTAATAAAAAAACGAGGCACAATTAAAGCCTCAATATCACGCGTAAATACTTTCGCGGATAACTTCGATTTGGTAACCAGCGATCACCATGCGCTGAAAATAAAACTGCGACATTTGATGGAATTATCCACCAAATACGATGAGATTCAATCCCAAATCGAAGCCGAGGAAGCGGAAGACGATCTTTGTAATACAGAGTGTAAATTGGAACACCTGCTGGAGCAAGCTGAGCATATGAACCAGAAACCAGTAATTAATGCTGAAAGTAAACAGCTTAAAACACCCCCCATTCAATTGGAACCAATCAAATTACCACGGTTTGCGGGTAGTATTGTTGAGTGGCAACATTATTATCACATTTTTCTTGAATTAATTCACGTCAGAGCCGATCTGACGGATATACAGAAACTTCACTATTTGCACTCGTCATTATATGGCGAGGCGCTTAACGTAATAAAGTCATTACCAATCACTCATGAGAATTACGCGGTGGCTATCGATCTGTTGAAGAATAGATATGACAGTAAGCTAATTGTTTCCGCCCACCATGTAGGGAATGTCCTGGACGTACCATTGGTTCAACAAGAATCCCAAGTCAGCATATCTAAATTCATTGATGAAATCTCAGCCAATATAAACGCTTTAAATAATCTCAAACTGCCAGTCAACACATTCGAAATTATTGTCATATATTACCTAGCCAAAAAACTTGATAGTTACACTTTCCGGTTGTGGAAAGAGAGTTTGTCGGAACATAAATTCCCTGACTTTAATAATTTTATGAATTTTCTAAATTCACGCAGAAAATTACTACAAAATCTTGATAACGCGACTACCCCAACAAGCAGGTTGAATAAAAGCGATAAGTCTCCTTATCGCAAGGCAGTTAAACAGATAAGCGCTCCTAGGGGGGCATTCCATTCTCATATCAGAAACAATTTATGTAGACTATGTAACGGCGAAAATAGAATTATCGACTGCTTACAATTCACATCGCTGTCTATCCCTGACAGAAGAAACGTCTTAGTGAAAAACAAACTTTGCTTAAATTGCCTTCGTCCGGGACACGAAAGCTCAAAATGTCCATCCAAATTTTCTTGCAAAAAATGTGCTAGGCGTCACCACACCACAATTCATGTCCCCAACAGAGACGGAGCTTCCATTAATAACCAATGCTCATAAAGTCACAGACAAATAAATCAGTATTGTTATCCACCGCCGTCTGTATTACCACTAATAAGGCCGGTAGGAAATTTCCCGTTAGGATTTTACTGGATTCCGGTTCTCAAGCGAACTTTTGCACAATGGATTTCGTCCGCAGAATGGGCCTCCAATTGGTTAAATCGCAACTACCCATCACGGGTATAAACAACTCGCTTTCCCAGGCTGACTTTAGTACAAAGGTAAGGCTACATTCTCGCTATAAACCCTTCACGTTAAACGTGCATTGTGCCGTACTACCCAGTATAACTAATGATTTACCGGCGGAGTCGTTCGATCTTGCCTCTTTGAATTTACCCAACCACGTATTCTTGGCGGATCCTCACCTACATTGCTCGGCGCAAGTCGATGTATTACTCGGCGCTCAATATTTTCTCCAACTAATTGAACCTATTAAACTTACGCGCGGACCGCACTTCCCTATAATTCAGGAGACTAAGTTAGGATTTATTTTGGCCGGTAACTTACCCTTCAACGTCGACATAACTAAAACAGTTTCGTCCTTTATGGTCTGTAAGGATGATAGTCAGATTTCCTCGCAACTAAAAGAATTTTGGAAGTTGGAGGAGATCTCTAGTCGCGAACCCTGCTCTGAGGACTCGCCGTGTGAAAAACATTTTGTGGAAAACACTAGCCGCAACCGCGATGGGAGATTCGTGGTGTCCCTGCCCCGCAGGTCTGATAAATTTCATTTGGGAGATTCTCTCCGCGGAGCTATCCGCAGGTTCCAATCGCTAGAGTTCAAGTTCAAGCAGAACCCTATCCTTTACAAGGATTATAGCGAGTTCATGAGTGACTACTTGAAACTTGGTCACATGTCTCCACTTAATGATTCACGCAGTCTTCAAGGACTCCAGCCTAACCACTAAATTGGGCGTGGTATTTGACGCCTCCGCTAAAACCACAAATAATCTGTCCCTCAACGATACTCTAATGGTCGGTCCTACGATCCAGCAGGATCTGTTTTCGATAATGGTTCGGTTCCGTACCCACCGATACGTACTTATTGCGGACATAGAAAAGATGTATCGCCAGATCATGGTTAACCCAAAGGATTCAAACCTGCAACGCATCGTTTGGCGTGATGCGCCGCATAAGGAATTGCGACATTACGCTTTAAGGACGGTTACGTATGGCACTGCTAGTGCCTCCTTCCTTGCTACACGTTGTCTGGCTCAGATAGCCTACGAAAATAAATCCGACTACCCTACAGCTTCTAGGGCCATAGCCAATGATTTTTACGTAGATGATCTTATAACGGGTTCGGATGATCCGAACGTCTTAGCTAAAATGAAATGCGAGATCGTGAAGTTGCTAAGTAGGTATGGTTTCAGGTTACATAAGTGGTTCTCTAACCACCATAAGATTATGACCCTTCGCGCCCAAGTATCCCATGACTTCAGCAAAGGTCAAAACGTGCGTACATTGGGAATCCATTGGAACGTTGATAAGGATAATTTTTTATACACCGTTCGGGGTGATGATAATTTGACCGTGTTCAACAAAAGAAGCGTGTTGTCGGTCATGCTGGGATTTATGATCCGCTGGATCTTATCGCACCCATCACATTTTACTGCAAGCATTTCGTGCAACAGTTGTGGTTGGCGGGCACAGATTGGGACGAACCTCTATCTGGGTCACTAGCCAATCAGTGGCTAGAACTATACTCTCAATTAGTTTCCGACACTCATTTTAAGATTACGAGGTCGGTTAAGAGTTCGAACAATTATCCAATTAGTTCATTACAGCTTCACGGATTCGCCGACGCTTCGGCTAAAGGTTACGCGTGTTGCATTTATGTGCGGGCGGTCTATTCGAACGGCGCCATATCGTCAAACTTGTTGTGTGCTAAATCTAGGGTCGCTCCGCTGAAACAGATAACGCTACCACGTCTTGAACTTTGTGCTTGTTTATTGCTGGCGCAATTAACGTCCAAGGTTTTAAACGCCATCAACTACAATTTTGACGGACTATATCTCTATTCGGACTCGATGATAGCGCTGCATTGGATACATCAACAATCTTCCCGCTGGAAGGTATTTGTGGCCAACCGTGTCGCGGAAATACAGCGTCTTGTCAGCAGCAGGGGAACTTGGCATCATGTAGTATCAACTGACAACCCTGCCGACATTTTATCGCGCGGTTGCCTCCCTCGTAGTTTGCACTGTCATACTCAATGGTGGCATGGTCCGTCCTGGTTGGCGCATGAGTCAGCATCATGGCCAGTCAGCGCGTTCGACATTAATGCTCCCTGTACTTATCCCGACCTTGAGCAGGAACGTCGCAAGCAGGTTCAAACCTCACTAATTGTCGCGTCCTCAACACATAGTTATGTTGAAAATTATTCATCCCTTACTAGGCTCATTCGCGTCTTCGCTTATTGCCGCAGATTTTTTCGCAATTCTAGGCTCCCGGTTGTTGACAGGGCCACGTCCTTTTTGTCTGCTCAAGAATTGTCTGACACACTCTTGGTTTTTGTCCGGCAATCTCAGCAGTTGCATTTCGGCGTAGAAGTTAAGGAACTTGAGGCACACCGGTGCCTTCCTCGCAGTAGTAAAATTCTTGCTCTCAACCCCTTCCTGGATGAATCAGGCATTTTAAGAGTGGGTGGACGCTTGCAATTCTCCCCACTTAACTACGCGAGTAAACACCAAATAATTTTGCACCCGCATTCTCGTCTCACGAGATTAATAATTGAGTATGGACATATCCGTTTGTTACACGCTGGGGTGCAATCAACTCAAGCTTCGCTCAGGCGCAAATATTGGATCATTCGCGACAAATCCTATATCCGCTCAGTGATACATAAGTGTGTCACTTGTTTTCGTTTCCGGGCTAGAGGCGCGAATCAACTATTAGGTCAGTTACCCCTTTCTAGGGTCATGCCTGCTAGGCCATTTTCACAGTCTGCCGTGGACTACGCCGGTCCTGTACTTTTGCGCCATGGCGGGCAGCGCTCAAAGTCCACGTCCAAGGCATACATCGCGTTATTCATATGCATGTGTACAAAGGCCATCCATTTAGAATTGGTGTCGGATTCACTTCCAACGCCTTTATAGCGGCTTTAAAAAGGTTCATCGCGCGCAGAGGTATTCCCGCGCAGATATTTTCAGACAATGGTACGAATTTTCGTCGTGCCAACCATACCTTATATGATTGGTACAAATTTTTAACCTCAAAGAAAGTTGAGCAATCTTCTCTGGAGTTTTGCGGTCTCCACGGTATCAAATGGTCCTTTATCCCCCCTTCAGCCCCTCATTTCGGTGGTTTGTGGGAAAGTGGTGTAAGGAGTGTTAAGTATCATTTACGTCGCGTAATAGGCGGTACGATCTTGAATTTTGAGGAATACTCTACTCTTCTCTCTCAAATTGAGGCTTGCCTTAATTCACGCCCTTTGTGTGCAGTGTCCGACGATGCTAGAGACCCTGAACCTTTAACTCCTGCTCATTTCCTGGTCGGTGCTCCACTGACTGCACTTCCGGAACCCGACTATACCCAAGGCAATACTAGTCATTTGGGCAGATGGCTTCTGCTCCAAAAATTTACACAGACCATCTGGAAACGGTGGTCTAGGGATTATCTGCACCAGATGCAGCAGCGCAACAAATGGCGCACCCCGTTAAGGAATTTGAATGTCGGACAGCTTGTCCTCATTTTGGATGATAATTCCCCCCCACTACAGTGGAAGCGTGGGGTAATTACCAATGTTTTTCCGGGTCAAGATTCCTTAGTACGCGTCGCAGAAGTTCGCACCGCGCTAGGTATCTTACGCCGACCCATCCACAAATTATGCCCCCTTCCGGTGGCAACAAACTAGTCGTATGCGTGCCATACGAGACGTACTAGGATTGTGAACTTGTCACATTGCCTGGAATTCACCCGGAAAATTCCCGGGGCGATTATACAAGTTAATTGTATCATGAGCATTGTAATTATTACTAAGTTCTGATAGCTATTATTGTAACAGTGACTGTGTTTTCATATGTACTATCAATTATGTATGGATGTTGTTGTATTATCGTATGTTTATATAATCCAAGTTCCGAGAACTACAAGTGTTACTTATGGTATCAATTATTCTATGTATGTATTGTATTTTATAATGGACATTATGATAACATTATGTACGTATACATTATTATGATTTTCTTATTTCTATTACTATATATGAAGCAGTGTTCAAGATGGTTTCTCTTATATAATTTAAAGTTGTCACTTACGTTTGTTAAAGTTTAAATATATGTATTTCATATCCATATGTTTATGCTTCAAGAGAGATCATGTTTAGTTATGCAAAGACTCGTTTTTATCATGATTTTTTATTTTTTTGTACCTTTTCTAGCACAGAAATTGTTTTGTTTTGACTTTGAGCTTTTCTGTTAGCTTAATGAATTTTGTTTTCAACAGATTTTATGTTAGAAGTGAGTTACTTTAATCCAAGAGTCAATTTAATGTATAAACCTTTTAAGTATATTATGTATTGTTTATATATATAACATTGATAATATTTTGTAATATACTGTTTCCAATTAATGTTTAATGTACAAAATCGTCCCGATTTTGGCGGGCAGTATGTTCAAACTTTGTACTTTGTTTATCAGCTGTATGCAGTAACTACTGCAATGGGAACGGGCGGATGACGTCACGCGCTTATCAAACACTGCCGGCAGTCAGCTGGCCGACGGGAGACAAGTTTTAGTTTAGTTACTAACCAGGCTCCGAGCTGAACTCTCGTTAAACAATCTCACTTCCAGCCGTGGCTTCTGGATCATTCTTAATTATGTATCGTACTTATTAATTTAATCAGACTACCTGCGTCCATTTAATATGGACTGCGACTTTTTTCAAAACTAATTTGTGGGCGTTATGGCCTCTATTACATCCGCACGTGTCGACCATGGTCAATACATCTTAACATTTCAATAAACGCATTTCAAATAACAGTATTACAGTCCACTTCTTTTCGTACAAACAATCCAGCCCTTCCTATATAGCGTCTTTGGAACAACTCGAGATCATCAAGAGCTTCCAAACCGCAACAAATAGGATATGGCTGAAGGAAGCTTACAGTCCATAGGCCTAATTGTTATGTTTTAAATATTAAGATGTAGAAAATAACCTTGACATGTAATCAGAACACAAACAGACTCAAAACACAACACAACCAATTATAATAACAAAATAAAGCCCATCAGGCTGAAATGAAATGTAATTTAAATGAAATAAGTAAAATACCATAATGGTTACTTAGGCCTATGAACATGCCTAACTGTCAGAAACACACAAATACAAATTATAACAAATTAACAAGGCAATTTACAAATCTAAGGCAAATAACTAGCCAGTAATTATGTATAAATCATTTTAAAAGAAAAATGTTACTATAAGAGTTTAAATTAAAAGAAATATGTAATTATCAAATGTCAACATAATTAGACAAAAATTAATATATAATAGAACACGACCTTATGAGGTATTGTTTTAATCTTTGAAAGGAAATAAATACAATAGTGATAATATTTATTACCCGAAAGGGAAGACAGAAGAATAAAATCAATCAGAAAATATATAATAAATTTGAATAAAAATTTCAAATATAATAACAATGCTTTTAATCTCGCCTTAACCAATCAAAGGGTTTCTGTTACCATAGAAACGGGCCGTTGGTTACTAGTTTTCCGTTAAATTTACTTACTTGGAAAAATGACGCTTGGGTAAGAGGTACGCAAGATTGAGATGACCGAAATTTTATTTTAAAAAGTTTGAAAAACGTTTAGAAGTCAACAGCATGAACCAGTGACGAGGAGATGAAGAGTTTCAAATATTAACAGATGTCCAGGAACCAAATAAACAAAATTAAATAGCAGAAATTCCCAAGACAAATTAGAAGAAGATGCCAGCAGCCTAAGTCACCCCAAAATTGATGAATTTCCATTACCCCAGAACAACGACATATCGCAACCTTCTGAACCGATAAGTATCAATTAAATACAATAATCCCCGGAATAAAAGCACTTTAAATATTTCTCATATCAATAAAAAAATTCTCACTATCAAGTAAAACTAATTTTCTTTCAAGGATTGAATAATATAAACTTGCGTAAAACAATTGTTAACTTAGAAATAACCTCGCATTAATGTGCGAAATTTGTAACAACTATTACTACACTGCCGAACCATTTGTAAACACACTTTATACCATTTAAGTACGGATAAGGTACGGTAGTGTACTTTTTTAATGTAACCATCTTTTATGTTTTCTTTATAATCCAAAGAACTCCAGTTATTGAACGAGTCAAAATATAGTGTACAAACAGACGCCATGTCGGCATCAGTAAATCAGTATAACTCGTTTCAAAATCAATTTCGTCAGCCTAGAGATTTATGTTTCATGTTTTAAGCCGGAGCAATTTTATTGAAAACTAATTTATAATATTTTTGTCACATTGATTAATGACCAAATCATAATTAAAATTACGGTACAGAATATTACCATTGTTTTATTTCATAGGAAGTTGTATAATGTATGTGTGTGTTAGCAATTTCACTGAGCAGACAACTAGCGCTCTTGCCAAGTGGGCAATACAATAAGCTGTACAGAGGCGGGAATCATTTGAACGCTCCAGCTGTCAACGCTGATAACACCAATCTAATTTGTTAATTCACAAATTTAATTGTTTTAAAATAAAAAATTTGGCGCCACCCGGGACTCGCAACCCCTATGAAATTACAGGTAGGTTGTACTGATAATAGTGACCACGTTACGAACTACGGTAGCAACAACCGTCAATGTAACGACAGGTGTGAGACGAACACACCACACTAACACTTTCTACACATAAAAAACAGGTGTGCACATTTTACAGATACGACCGAGTCTTTCAGATCGTTACAGATTGGCGACCAACGTAGTGAGGCTAAAAAAGGACGACTAGCGGCGATTATGAAAAAACATCATATGGTTACAAGACTCAAAAGTAAGAAAGGATCAAATCAAGAAGAAATGGAAGAAATTGAGGAGATGATTGGAGGATTGTTTGAAGAGGATCCCCAGGGGGACCAACCAGAAAATGCAAACCTACCAGAACCAGAAATTGAAGTAGTAGTTGATGTCCAACCAGTCAAACCAGCCCAAATAATGGATGCCAATTTCCAAGAAATGATGAGGATTATGGTGGAAAAATTAAACAGAAACCAAGAGAAAACCGATGAAAATTTTAAGAAACAAGAGCAAAAAATTAATAATAAAATGGACCAAAACAAGGAAGAATTGAATAAAAAATTAGAATCATTGCAAGACGGAATGAAGGAAGAGATCAGAGAACAAAGAAAGGAAGACAGGGAATTTTTGAAGGAGAACATAGAGCTCCTGAATTATAAATTGGAAAGCAACCATGAGGCTTTGAAGAGAAGTCAGGAGACGTTAGAAAAGAAGAGTGAAGAGCTGAAGAAACATATCAAGAAAGATCTGGAGATAGTGAATAAGAAGATCGAAAATAGTAATGAAACGCTCCAACGAAAATTGAAGGAAGACAGCGAAAAAACCAAGGAGGAATTGAAACAACAAATGGTAGGGTGTCGGGAGGAGATCAGGCAAACGGTAACCGAAACAAATGAGACTGTGATACAAGTCCGGGAAGAATTAAACAATAAAATCAGCAATTCGAGGAGGAAGGTAGAATGAGAGCGACAGAATTTTATCAAGTCACCACCGAAGAATGCCAGAGAAATAAACAGGAGGTGATTAAGAAAATGGAGGAGACGCATCAAGAAATACAAATAGATGTCAATGATCGTGTGAAAAAGGTACACACCGCCATCAACAAAATAGACGGACTGACCAAAGAAAACAAGGAGAAGATCCAGGGAATCAGCCAAAGGGAGAGACAAATGCAGGAAGAGCTGGACGCACTGAGGGAGAAACCTTGTCATAATACATACGTAGGAACCTGCGAGAATAGAGAGGTAATCAATTCCGCAGTTACCGGCGGAATCCAATGGAATTCCTCAAAAGAGTAGAGGAGTTAATAGAAATGAATAGGGAAACCAGGTGGACAAGCGTAAGAAGCTTCATAGACGAAATGTTCCGAGACACCCACAACTGGTGGACAGCAACTCGACCAGAAATAAATGATACTCAGGAATTTAAAAAACAATTCCGAGAAAAATATTGGTCGGAGTCCACCCAAAATGTAGTCCGTAATGACATTAGCAATGGGAGGTACGAACCACAAGCAGGACACACTCTAACGTCCTACTTTTTAGGAAAGGTATGTTTGGCCCGAAACCTAGAACCCAAGATACCTGAGGAATCTCTGGTGATACAGCTTGGGTACCACTATGAGGAAGCTATACAAAAAGCCAGGAGACAAGGGCAAATAAAGACGATCCAAGGAATGGCAAGCTTGTTGGAGGATCACGAGAACGATGGACAATATAAGAAAAATCGGCTAGTGAACCAACGGTATAACAAATAGAATGATAATAATAATGCACCCAATGTCAACCTACCCTACAATCACACACAAAACGGCAACCGGAACAATGTGAACCGGAACAATAACAACTATAATAATGAACAGCCATTTAACAGGAATACACAGAATCATTCTCCGAATAACCAGCCATTTAACAGAGGCCCACCAAACAATCATCCGGGAAACCAGAATGACAACAGGAACATCCCAAACAATAATCCACCAAACAATAGCTACAGGGGAGCTGAACCGGACCAACGCACAAATGGTCACCCCAACAACAATAACTACTATGGCAACCGGCACAACCCTAATTATCAGTACAACCGGGGACCCGGGGGAAACCAAAATAGAGGTGACGGCAGACGCCAAGTAAATTTCATTCATGGGCGTAGACAAAATAACCACAGGAGATATAGTCCGAACTGGCATACAAACCCATGGTACCGTGAATCGAATAATAACAGCAATCAGTTCTCAGAGAGTAGGACTAACGAACCACCAAGGGATGAAAATAACCATCAACAAGGACCGAGCAACGAGACGAATGACCAGTCGAATAGTCTGGCCACAAATCAACAACCACCTTTAAACTAAACAGGTCAGCGGAAAAACCTAGATACCCTTCACATGACCAATCACTTGGGTTAATACGTCGTGTAATGTCAAAAGATAAACAGAAAGTAATTACAATAATATATAACAACTATCTAAAAAATATCCGAGAGGAACTTCTCGAAGAAGAGGCCAACCAGTTACAACAAACTAACAGCGAAATTGTCCATATAAAGGCTACCATAAACGGCACTGTAACCATAATCATGGTTGACACGGGATCTAACATCTCTCTAATAAACCAGCCTGAATTAGAGCGGATTCAAGCCAACTCTCGAACACCAATCCCTACACTGCCAATAAACAATATAATAATCATTGGCGCCACTGGCAAACAAAATAAGACGGTAAGAAAGCAAGTTTCATTAGAATTAGACAATCAAAAATCAACCATCCCTATTGTATTTCTTGTGGCCAATGGGCTACCATTCAGCATGCTCATAGGATGTGATGTATTAAGAAGATATTCGGCAGTTATCATCCTGCAAAAGGGAGTCGTGTTGCTAACTTCTGAACTGGGAATTTGGTCTGCAAATATCATAAATTGTAATTCAACTCCAACCGCTCTGAATCAAGACTTGAAGAGTTACTACTGTCAAAAACATGGACCGTCCATCATGATGGAAAATGAAGAAGAAGATAGAGGTTTGTGGGAACAGAAAATCGAAGAAATAAGAAATTTCCAAAGAGAACGGCCTCAACAAGAAATTTGTAAACAACAGTCTGAAAAACTCATTGCATTTAGAATAAATACCAACATGTCTTCTCGAATACTCCTGGAAAAGTTAAGGGATACCAGTGTAAAATTAACTTCAGGGAACCTGTAGACTTCCACAGGAAATCATATCCCATAGCGTACTCCCTGAAAAATGAAGTCAGGACGGAGATAAACCGAATGATTGCAGAGGATATTATTGAGTATAGCCAATCTCAATACACAAGCCCAATAGTAGCTATACCCAAGAAGAATGGCAAGGTGCGGATTTACTTGGACGCCCGAGAAATCAATAAAATTATTGTCAATGACCGGACCTCACCGGGAGAAATTGAGGAAATTTTAAAAAGATTTCATGGAATAAAATACATTAGTACCTGGGATACTGTATGTGGGTACTGGCAAGTGGAGCTGCACCCACACAGTAGGCAATACATGGCCTTT
The DNA here is from genome assembly GCA_034769895.1 of Magicicada septendecula. Lineage (NCBI taxonomy): Eukaryota > Metazoa > Arthropoda > Insecta > Hemiptera > Cicadidae > Magicicada > Magicicada septendecula. Next base: position 300,948,569 of record CM068374.1, on the reverse strand, counting down.
ATATTTGATGGTAGAAATTACCAATTTAAAAGATTACCATTTGGACTCATCAATTCCGTAGCAGTGTTCGTCAAGTGCATGGACCAAGTCTTAGGTCAAGAGGCACTGGAATTCACCACAGTGTACGTTGACGACCTGCTCATAACGTCTTCAGACTGGGACGAACACTGCGAAAGAGTCGAACATGTATTAAAAAAGTTGTCCAATAATAATATTACACTCAAATTGGATAAGTCAAAATTTATTGCCAATGAAGTGAAGTTCCTAGGGTTCAACTTGACCGAAAAGGGAATCTCCCCATCCCAAGAGAAAGTTGAAGCATCCAAAAATTCCCCTCACCAAAAAACAAGAAGCAACTGCAGTCATTCTTGGGGATATGCAATTACTATAGGAAGTTTCAAACGAACTACTCCCATCTCACAGCGAAATTTTCTAAGCAACTTTCATCAAAAGAAAAATGGACTTGGGGAACTGAACAAGAGGAAGTACTCACTTTAATTAAACAAAAATTTTTCGGAACTGTCATGTTACACCACCCCAATTTCGAACAACCATTCTACCTAAATTGCGACGCTAGTGATGTAAGTCTAGGCGCAGAATTGTACCAGGAAGACAATGAAGGAAACCACCTGGTCGTTAGCTTTGCCAGCCGAATACTAAATAGTTGCAAGCGTAACTACAATGTTACAGAAAAAGAGTTGCTCAGCATAGTATTCGCGTGTGGCAAATTTAGAACCTACATACTAGGATATCCTATCACAGTCAGAAGCGATCATAAGTCAATATCGTTTCTCAAACAATGTAAATTGAGTCATGGTCGACTTACCCGATGGATACTTGCCCTGCAAGAATACCACATTACATGGGAATATATTCCAGGCCGAAAGAACATAGTGGCCGACGTATTATCCAGAATAAATGTAGAAGATCAGACATTTGAAGGAGAAAAGGGGAAGTTAGCAAAAGTGTATTATATATTGAAAGATAGGAAGGACCTGGAAAATATTGTAAACGAAATAGTGTTACAACAAGAGCAAGATACCAAAATATTAAACATAAGAAAAAGACTAATGGAATCTGAAGCAATTATAAATAAATTTTACTGTATATACAAAGACATATTATTCATAAAAACAAAAAAGAACCAAGACACATGGAAACTAGTAATTCTTCATTCATTAGAAAATCAGATCATCAAAGATTACCATGTAAGATACATACGGACACATGGGAACACTCAAAATAGTAAAAGCTTTAGAGGAAGATTTGTTTATTAAAAATATCACAAGAAAGGTAAATAAAAATATAAAAACCTGCACGTTATGTCAGATGGTCAAAACCAATAATGAAAGGAAGAATGGAACGATGATACCCATCACGTCAAATGCCAAACTAGAGAAGGTGTTCCTCGACATATGTGGACCATTCCCACGTAGCGGAGGAAGACATGGATACAAGTTCATCGTAATTATACTTGACCATTACACCAAGTATACCAAACTATACTCTATAAACAGAGCCACAACAAATAAAATATTAGATATTATTAAAAATAAATACATTTCAGAAATTGGAAAACCGTACATGATAATAACCGATCACGGGACACAATTTAAAAATTTAAAGGGAAAAGGTGGAGAGAAGAGTTAATTAATCTGAACATCAAAACATATAAAACTTCCGTATACCACCCTAGTAGTAATCCAGCAGAAAGGATGTTGAGAGAGGTGGGACGCATTTTGAGAACTTATTGTCATAATAACCAGAGGGAATGGCACAAATATTTAACTTCAACCGAAGTATTTTTAAATGTCAGCCATCACCAGTTTACTGAAAATACACCATACTTAATGATGTTCGAGAGGAAGCCAAATAGAGAGATACAAGAGATAATAGAATTCCCAAAGTACCCAGAAGACCCGTATGATTAAAACAAATGGTACAGCCTAATTATGGAAAAGATTGAGAAACAAAAAGCCAAATATGCTAAAAACCAGCCCAAAATAATAATCAATTATAAAGAGGGAGAAAAGATATTAATCAAAAATCGTGAACTGCCAAGTACACTGGAAGGTATAGCAAAGAAATTGTTATTGCTCTATACCGGGCCATATGTCATCACGAAGGATAATGGTAACAATACTTACCAAATAAGTAATATAAACACAAGAAAAAAAAGGAGTTTACAACCAAGCTTCAATAAAAAAGTTCTATGAAGAAGAATAAATCACTAGAAATGAAATAAACAAATTTCAAAATTCAAAAAAGCTTGTAAGAGCAACTTACTACATTATTTCGATGACATATGAGGAATGGAAAATATAAAATAAATGAATAAAAATATAAAAAACAAAGGAATAAGTTACAAAAATTCCTACCCAGTAAAATCAACTTACAGTCTATTAAAGTTCATGTATGAAGTATAAAATAAAAAAGTACAAGAAGGGAATCAGTTACACAAATTCCTATAAAAAAGTAAGAATCACAAACTTAAGATAAAATTCAAACAAAAAGTACCTAAAAAGGAATGAGCTACAAAAATTCCTATAAAGTAGGAAAACTAACTTACAAAAAATTATCAAAAATGATATTTAATACAAATTAAAATAAACTAAAATAAAATCAAGCAAAAATTGCTAAGATAAATACCTGAAATAATAATGAATTTAATATATTCAAAGAAAAAAAAAATCTGAACTGGTACAAGGAAAAAGAGAAGTTATGTATAAAACAAATATACAAAAAATGGCTAAAGCAGAATATTGCTAAACAACCAAGAAAAAGAATAAAAATGTCTAAGATAATTAAAATGATCACAATAAGAATAGAAAAACAAACTAATGAAAAGTGAGAAATGATGAAATTAACATATGAATAAATAAAAAACAATCAACTGTATGAGCAAATGACAGTATATAGCAAAGGTACAGCGGAAGGAAGAATGAGTAAAAGGCCAAAGTGATCTAAAACAAATCACAAGGTGGACAATCCCAAAATATATTATTATTATTAATTTCAGTCACAAGTTGACAAAAAAAAATATTTAAGATTGACTGTTGAAAAGTCCAGCAATCAAAAAATAAACTGAGCAGAGATGATGTTCCTCTGGTATTAGAAAAAAATGAGTAGTAATGGAAGAAACAAGCTACTAAAAAGTTAGGGAAAAAATTGTGTATAAGGGTTCTCCCTTATACACAACTTTTTCCCTAACTTTTGGAAATAAAATATATTTTATTTTAGTGAAATATATTTTCACTAATGGAAATAAATAAAAACAGATCCAAATAAAATGGAATGAATCAAGTAAGAAGACAAATAATGAATGGAGAAACAAACAAGAAAGAAAAGGAAAAAGATTATATATAACTGATAATTTCATAAAAAACTATGTTAGTGTTTTATTAAAATGATCAATTTTGAAGGAGAGGCATTATGTTACAACACAAATAAGCCACCCCAGTACCAGGGATAAAAAAGATAATTCTAAATGTAAATGTACTTCATATTAAATAAAATGATTAAATATAAATACAATATAAAAACTATGACACGACAAACGACGATATTACCCAACCCAAGTGATTGACCCAACAACAGGAAACAAAAGAAGAAGGGAACCACGAAAAATAAACAAGAAAAAAGTGATTGACCAAACAACAGGAACTAACAAAGAAGGGAAGAAACCAAAACCAAAGAAGAATAAAGACAATTGAAGGAAGTGAACGAATTCCTATAACTAAATAAAAATAAACCAGACGGGAAGGAGAGAACCGAATTAAAATGAAGACAATTGAAAATGAAGAAGATGAAGGAGAAGAAGAAGAAGAAGAAGAAGAGGAAGAATGAAGAGGAAACGAAGTAAAACCAAGAAATAAGGAACACCACATATAAAAGGGAGAAATGGTACGCTCAAATATAGAATATTGTAAATAAAACCAATAATTAGCCAATAATGGAAATACATATTATTGTAAATGAGATAATTTATATACCTGTTTTAAAAAAAAACAGTAAAAAGTAACCTAGTAAAGAAAAGTACACTAACCCAGATGTTAGAGTTAGATATAGTGAAATATATAACAAAATATCATTAATACTAGGTATAATTTTATGATGAAAGAAATAGTGAGAAAGTGAGAAAGAGAAAGATAAATAATTATAGGGATTACCCACTAAAAAACACTTAATATAAACAGTGAAAAAGTGCAATAGTGTAGGTGTAAATACCCCAAAATAGTGAGTGTATCAGTGATAAACACCAATTAATTAAAGGTGAAAGTGATAAGTAGAAAAAGATGTTATAAATAATAAAAAGGTAGTAAAGGATAAGAAAACACTTAGTAAATCATTGATGAACCAATAAATGATTTAAGAGTAACAAATTAACTTATAACTTATAACAAATTATATAGTTTAGGATAATTAGAAATAATATTTAAAGTAGAGATAAGTAAAGGATATAATGTTATTCAGGGAGAAAGACCATGTAAAAACATTTTGTGTTAACATGGAATGGAGAAATGAAGTAGTAATGAGTTAAGAATTTAAGTATATAAATAAAAAACACCCTATGTTAGAAGGGAAAATAAATTAAATAAGTTTGAAGGAAGTGATGATATTTCTCACTCAAGATAATAGTAAAAGAATTAAATAAATGTTAAACCAACAGTAACTAATAACTTATAAAGAATTGTTCGTTTTAATGTTATGAATAGGATATGGCTGAAGGAAGCTTACAGTCCATAGGCCTAATTGTTATGTTTTAAATATTAAGATGTAGAAAATAACCTTGACATGTAATCAGAACACAAACAGACTCAAAACACAACACAACCAATTATAATAACAAAATAAAGCCCATCAGGCTGAAATGAAATGTAATTTAAATGAAATAAGTAAAATACCATAATGGTTACTTAGGCCTATGAACATGCCTAACTGTCAGAAACACACAAATACAAATTATAACAAATTAACAAGGCAATTTACAAATCTAAGGCAAATAACTAGCCAGTAATTATGTATAAATCATTTTAAAAGAAAAATGTTACTATAAGAGTTTAAATTAAAAGAAATATGTAATTATCAAATGTCAACATAATTAGACAAAAATTAATATATAATAGAACACGACCTTATGAGGTATTGTTTTAATCTTTGAAAGGAAATAAATACAATAGTGATAATATTTATTACCCGAAAGGGAAGACAGAAGAATAAAATCAATCAGAAAATATATAATAAATTTGAATAAAAATTTCAAATATAATAACAATGCTTTTAATCTCGCCTTAACCAATCAAAGGGTTTCTGTTACCATAGAAACGGGCCGTTGGTTACTAGTTTTCCGTTAAATTTACTTACTTGGAAAAATGACGCTTGGGTAAGAGGTACGGAAGATTGAGATGACCGAAATTTTATTTTAAAAAGTTTGAAAAACGTTTAGAAGTCAACAGCATGAACCAGTGACGAGGAGATGAAGAGTTTCAAATATTAACAGATGTCCAGGAACCAAATAAACAAAATTAAATAGCAGAAATTCCCAAGACAAATTAGAAGAAGATGCCAGCAGCCTAAGTCACCCCAAAATTGATGAATTTCCATTACCCCAGAACAACGACATATCGCAACCTTCTGAACCGATAAGTATCAATTAAATACAATAATCCCCGGAATAAAAGCACTTTAAATATTTCTCATATCAATAAAAAAATTCTCACTATCAAGTAAAACTAATTTTCTTTCAAGGATTGAATAATATAAACTTGCGTAAAACAATTGTTAACTTAGAAATAACCTCGCATTAATGTGCGAAATTTGTAACAACTATTACTACACTGCCGAACCATTTGTAAACACACTTTATACCATTTAAGTACGGATAAGGTACGGTAGTGTACTTTTTTAATGTAACCATCTTTTATGTTTTCTTTATAATCCAAAGAACTCCAGATATTGAACGAGTCAAAATATAGTGTACAAACAGACGCCATGTCGGCATCAGTAAATCAGTATAACTCGTTTCAAAATCAATTTCGTCAGCCTAGAGATTTATGTTTCATGTTTTAAGCCGGAGCAATTTTATTGAAAACTAATTTATAATATTTTTGTCACATTGATTAATGACCAAACCATAATTAAAATTACAGTACAGAGTATTACCATTGTTTTATTTCATAGGAAGTTGTATAATATATGTGTGTGTTAGCAATTTCACTGAGCAGACAACTAGCGCTCTTGCCAAGTGGGCAATACAATAAGCTGTACAGAGGCGGGAATCATTTGAACGCTCCAGCTGTCAGCGCTGATAACACCAATCTAACTTGTTAATTCACAAATTTAATTGTTTTAAAATAAAAAATTTGGCGCCACCCGGGACTCGCAATCCCTATGAAATTACAGGTAGGTTGTACTGATAATAGTGACCACGCTACAAACTACGGTAGCAACAACCATCAATGTAACGACAGGTGTGAGACGAACACACCACACTACACACTAACACTTTCTACACATAAAAAACAGGTGTGCACATTTTACAGATACGACCGAGTCTTTCAGATCGTTACACTATACAATTTAATATTTACATTTTCAAAATTTATTAATTCATCTTTGACTTAGATTGTCTTTCTTTTTACATCGTTAATTATATTGTCTTTATGTGAGTCTGTTTTACAAATACATGGTTGTTTTTCACCTTATTGTCGTGGTAAATAGGTAGCGTATCCTCTTCGGTCCTAGGTCCTCGATCCTGGATGCTCCTCTATAGTCGTGTAGTCCTGGAGTCCTTGATCCTCGTCCTTCAGATCCTCTCCGCCGTCCGTTGCCTCGTCCCGTACGCTGGACTCTATTTCATGTACTTGGCTGCTCCCTCGTATCCCGTCATGGCCTCAGGTTGCAGGTGCTCTCACGAAAGTGGTGAGTAGTCGTGAAGAACCTCCGGCTGCTGCTGTGGTTGATAGACAAAAAGTTGTTGTCTTTCGGCAGAGCCTCCGGCTGCCACAGTAGTTGTACGAGAAAGAGAATTAAGTTAGCGCGTCTCGAGTATCTATACACTAGGGCGCAAAAATCATGTTTCGACAATATTCTGCAGGTCTGAGTCTGTCGTTACCGTCCCTTTTTAAACACGATTCATTTCACACTTATTACGCTTGTCTTCACGATATGCGAAGTCTTTTGCACAATACCCGATATCCATCTTGTCGGTAATTTTTGTGTTCACTGTGTATAAACCGTTTTTCTCTATCTTAATTAACATAAGTTTTATTTATATTTATTTTCACTATAATCGCAATTTTTATTCTTTTCGCACTATTTTTTATACACATGTGCGTCTTATTTTTATACACACTGTGGCGTATTTGGTTTTGTGATATTATGCACACAATCTTTACTATTTAAATAATTCATATAATTAATAGCGTTCATTAAGGGGGTGAAGCTTTGCAGGAGTCAACAGGTTTCACACACACACGTAAAATACACATGTACAGCTGTGTAGCTGTGTGGCGTGATAAACCTGTCCCAGCATGAATTTCGGTCGTTCCATTTACAGTTCAGATTGAAAGCTGAATTATTATTACTAAGAATATGAATTATTTATTTAATTTAATTAATTATCTTCATTAATTTGTGCAATGCACAGTACCCTATATATTTGTACTGTTGCAAATATATAGGGTTATATAGGGTTACTAGGGTTTTCGTTACGTTATATTGTAACGTAACGAAAATACGATCCCCGACGTTACATAAATCAACTTATAAGATTTAAATAGAGAATAAATTTATTAATTATCCACACTTGTAAAAGGTCAGAAACCCAACCCATGATTGATTAAATAAAATAAGAATACAAGGTAGAAAGATAAGAAACTGATAATGTTAATAAAAATAAACCTCAAGGTTCAGTGAGAGGTAAACAACAGACATTGACAAATAATGTAAAAACTAATTTTGACTATTTCATAATAATTCATGTTGTAAAGTAGATGAGAATGAGTAAATATTGTATGACTTAAGTTACTCAAATGTACCTGTTATTAATTGTATCATGTTCTATTGTTATCATGATAGTGATGTTATATTTTTGTGTTAGCAAGTGAAGTTATTCTGTTAATAGAAGACCAGGTAATTAAGTATTATGTGTTATCAATTTACCATTATAAAGCTGTTGTAGAACTCAGTAATTGATTACTAATTAATTTCATTTTATGTGTTATCCATAGGTCACGATAAAGCTTTTGTTAGACTTTATAGAGTTAATTATTTGTATACATGTACTTAGATAGTAGGATGATTATAATTGTAAACTTGGCCAAAAAGGCTATAATTATTAACGAGATACAAAAGAGTTTAGTATAACCATGTCATAAATAGATAAAGTATTCTATAATATTGCAGATAGTAACAAGTTAAATTCAGAAGTAGATCAAGGTATAATGATAGGCCTAACAACCAGTAACATTATATAGTAAGTCAGATCAGAAAGGTTAGGTAAAGAAATTGGTAACAAATACTAAATAAAATCTAATGAATTAGGAGAAGTTAATGATAATTGATAATAACAAATAAATAAACTCAACTTAAGTAAATTCTTATAATGCCATAGTGCAATGATACCGATAGATAATGTTTTGTAACAGAAAAATAATATTTGTTAAAATAAATAGACTAAGAAGAAACGACAGCAAAATATATAAAAATTAGTAACAAGCAATTGGTAAAATTATAATAGGATATAATGGAAATTTAGAAAGGGATTATTTTGATGAGTGGAAGAACATTGTATGAAATGATTATAATATAACATAATATCCAATAAGAATAAAAAAGATGGTTGCCAGGGACGACGAAAGAGATAGAATTTGTTGATTTGATTATTGAATAAATTTACATGAACGAAGACGGTTTAGTTAAAAGACGCTTAGAAAAGATTTGATTTAATTTAAATGCAAAGTCAACACAAATTTAAGCAAAATGAATAATAAATCACAATAGTATGGTCCACTATCATTTAACCGTATTATACAATTGGACAATCTAAAACTTATACATGAAAGTAACGAAAAATATAAAGGAAGAACTCTGATTGCAAAATTCAATAAAATGAACAAATGTTAAATTAATTAACTAACAAAACCAGAGAAATAACTACCTGCATAAAGTGATATAATCCTATAACGTAAAAGAAACGAAAATAAACACCAAATTATATCGGAACTTCAGTTTACACAATTCAATAGAAAAACGTAATTGGACTCGAAATTCGTCGAAGCACGTAACCACATTGGTGAACAAAAGGAGCGGTATTTCTGCATCATCCCAGGACAAAGAATTAAACTTTATTTTCAACTTGGAACGAAGACTGACGAGAGCAAATTCATCTGCATGCTGTTCTTGACCAAACCAGACGCAGAGGTTATTTGTACACTGCCTTATCGAGTCACGATGCCGAGCGGACGGTAAAACTATAATAATTTTAAATATTATTTAATAAAAACTTAACTCTATATTGTAATACCTTGTATTCCTATTTATGCATTTTCTGATCTTACTAACAGTTGAAAGAACCTTCACACCCTGTATTTAAAGAAATATAAAATCATAACTAAAAATAATATAAAACCTTGAATCCAATCGATAATCGATTACTTTTAACATCTTGTCTTTTGTATCTACGTAAAAGAAACAACTTTGTTGGACAAAAAATATTAAAATATTAATAAAGAATCCTTTTAGAATTCAGATACCTTCTCATTTATATAAGATTTAGTGTAGTGTGAACAAGATATAAGATAAGTAGAGAGCGTAACTGAGAATTACCATACGCGGTGGGATAACCTACAAATTTCCGTTGTCTGGGAACTACAGCGCTACTCGCGGACTGCTTGGGTATTAAAGAGAAAGAGAATACAATAAAAATTCATTCTCTTCTCTTCAACGCAGAATAGGCTTGAGCGAAAAATTTGAATTACACACTATACACGTAATTTTCACCCAACATAACACAATTATATTAAATAGAGAGGAACTGAGCTATACTTAAACATTATTATAACACGTATTAAAATAAGATACATTATAAATTGGCACTCGCAACAGAGAGGTTTAACGAGGAGACACCCGTTAAGTGATAAATTGGCGCTCAACTAGTGTAGGGCTTAAGTTAAGTAAAACCATAATTTTATAAATATTACTTAACTCGAGCAGGCAACTGTTGGAGACAAAAAAATGCATACTAGAGGGTTGTCTAAGAGGATGACGAAGGAACGAGAAACGGAAGAAGAAATAGAAGTAGTCACAGATAGTGAAATGGAACAACAGACAGGCGACAAGGAAGAAACTGAAGTAAATAGGGACACGGAAAAGGAAGTACTTGAGAGGATGCCCAAGGGGACCAACCAGATAAAGCGGGAGCCAGAGAAGAACGAAACTGGCAGGAAATGATGAAATTCATGGCAGAACAATTTAGGAAACAGGAGGAAAACTCAACGAGACAGGAGGAAAAATTTGACAAAACAAATGAGGAAAATAAGGAGAATTTTAGGAAAATAAATGAGGAAATTAAGGAAAATAAGGAAAACTCAAAAGAACAATTTAGGAAACAGGAGGAAAACTCCAAACTAATGAACGAGAAGTTCGATAAGAACAATGAAAGCCTAATCCAAATTAACGAAAGGTTTGACAGGAATGATGAGGGTTTAAAACAAATGAAGGAGGAGATCCGACAAATAAAGGAAGATAATTTAAGGCGAATTAATGAAAGAATTGAGAATATCCATGTGACAATTAACCAAAAGGTGGACCAAAATAATGAGGAAAGGAAACAAGAAATAGTCGAAACAAATGAGAAGTTAGAAAAAACCAACGAAACAATAATACAGGTCCGTGAGGAAATACAAAATAAAATTAATGACATACAAAATGAAAATAAAACGATGGTCGAAGGACCCCGGCAGGAGACTGTAGAAAGGTGCGAGAAAATTAAACAAGAGGTACATCAAATACGGGAGGAAAATAAGGAAGGAATAACACAAGTACAGACGGACATGGGTGAACGACTGGAGAGGGTATATGATAATATAAACAATGTAGAAAGCCAAATTAATACGAATAAAAGTAAAATCGAGGAAATTCGTCGACGCGAAATACAGACCCAAGAAGAAGTGGATTCATGGCGGGATAGAACATGCTAGCATAATCATATTATCAACAACGATAACCGAGAGTCAATTAATTTTCGGAGTTATAAACGTAACCCTATGGAGTTTTTGAAAAGGTTAGAAGAAATGATAACACGGAATAGAGAGAATAGGAATGAAACAATAGACAGCACTTCCGAAAGTATTAAAGCAAGTCCAAACACACAAGAGAATATCAAGAAAATAAGAAAAATATGCAGAAGGAAAATATTAAATACAAAAGAAGAATTGGAGATGAGGAAGGGTGGATTAATTAGTGCATTTAACATCCCAATTAATGAACGAAGGGGGTTAAGTAAAGGTAAGAGTTATAGAAAAAATTTAATAAAATTATCAAAAATAACCACCATAAAATAATAAAGAAAAACTTAAATAAGCTTAAATCTCAATTAAATATATTAACAATCGAAGAATATCAGACAATATCATTTATATCTTTAATACGGAAGATACCCGTAAAATATTTGGTAAATAGTCCAGATATCAAAGAGAAAAGAATGGTATTAAATATGGGTGATTATGTTAGATTAGATGAGATACAATAACTGCTAGTTAAAAAGGATATAACTATGACTGATGTAACGACACCAAAAGTCTAAAAGAAATAAGCGCATCTATTTAAATCAAGCATAAATAATACATATACTAATATAATAATAATAATGGAGCACAATATTAATGACAAAAGCCAAAGAGTAATTTAATAAACTAATTAGAAAATGAACTTGCTGAAGAAGAGTTGCAGTATAAAAACAGATAGAATAATAGAAGGATAATTAAAACTACTATATTACAAGAGGTATTGAATAACAAAGGTGAATGACATTAAGGCTAATAAATCATTGAACTCTGAAGTGAAGTTATATAAAAGAGAAAGAAAATCTACTTAAGAAATATACCAACAGTAATATTAAATATAATAAATAAATGGAGTTATTGGGAGGCAAGGTAGAATAAGAAAAAATATTCAGAAGATAAAAGATTCCTAGTATGTGTATAATGATAAGATTTTTAATTATTTTTATTTATAGAGTGTAGAAAGCTAAGGCACCACTCTAGAATTATTTTATGGGCAGCAGCCAAAGTGCACTGTACCAGGTATGTGAATGTTCGGATAAGCAATTGGACGTAAAAGGGCCACTCAACGCCGATATTCATTCATAATACCATATTAATATAGGGGGAATCATTTAACAATAGTATGGAATCAATGTGAATAAAAGAATGTAATATATAAATAGAATACACAATGAACCAAGAGAAAACTCAAGAATTACAATTCGTTAAAGCCACCAATACAAATAAATAAACTCCACAGATAAAGAAGAAAATAATTGGTATCGATAAGAAAGGTAGGTTTCAATTTTCCTATAATAATGAAGAATTTGTTTAATAAATGTCAATCTTATCATCAAGCAATATTAATACCATAATATCATACACTTCAACTGTTGAAGACATCAGCAAGCAATAACAACAAGTTATCTAAACAAATCGAAATCAAAATAATTTGAAGGAAGAAACAATAATAAATAAAAGTGTAAACCTATTTACAAACCAAAAGTCCTACAACAGACATTACTATGACAGATTACTATACTATATAGACAGTACCCAGTTAGATTTGGAGTAGTCCATAAACAAATAAATAATGATAATAAATTTAATGAATAATGAATGAATCAAATAGAAAGTCATATAAAGTACAATACAAATTTAGAAGTAAATGTAAAATGTAATTAAGATGTGCTACAAATGTAATATAAAACAAGTGTAATTAATTGGTAAGAGTATGTGAGATACAGTGGTATTCAATTAAGAATAATTGTGAGTGGATAGTAATTAGAAACAATTATTTAATGAAATGAATTACTAATCCATAGTAGCAGAAGTTACTGGCATTAACATTTAGTTTTTTCTTTATTAGTGTTTGAGTTATATAAGTTTAATAGATATTAATCACACGGACAATGGTTTAAAAGTGTGCATTCAGTTAAGCTCTGAAGCGAATTATAGTAATTAAAATATAATTGTCAATTAATAGTTTGTTTATATTTAAAGAAATTAATTAATATAAAACAAGTGTGAGCAGGATCGATTATGAGTCTTCCAATATAAAAATATAACCAGTCAACATAGGCCTAGATGATTATGTTCAGTAAATAATAAATTATTCAGAAATATTTGACAAATTACAAATAACTATAATATTTGATATTAAAATTGTTCATAGTTTTGTCAGATAAAATAATATGTAAATTGTATTAAGTATTATGATGTAATAACTAAAAAGCAACTTGTATGTAGAAGGTAAAATAATGTATTATATAAAAATAATATCCTATGACAACTAAATCTCAATTTGAACAGATATGACCAGAGTAGTTATGTGTATCCAGGAAACCAAAAGAGAGAAAAACAATGTTGTTGATTATTATAAAAAACAAACCAAGGAGTTGGGTTGAATTTTTGTAAAGGAAACTAAATCTTTATACAATAAACATATGAATATTATTAAAAAATAATATAATAGAAAGTAAAAAAACCTTATATCAAACTATAACAGAAATAAGATTCAAGTAATTAAAGAAACAACTTAACAAACCAGCCTTTAAATCTTACTGATGACACAAACTGAAGAACAACTACACTTGGATTGAATTAATAACAAGACACTGGACTTCAATCACAATATTCCAACAGAAGGCTTCGGACCACGAAAGTGACAAGAGTTAACATTTATTGAACACCAAAAGAAGTGGATTCCTTCATTTGGACAACATAAACAAACTAATATTGGAATTTTTCATCACTGAGACCAGGAGGCTGTGTGAAACCAAACTGAACCGATAAACATTGTGTAACGTATATATTGTAGGATGACAGATAATCCACTAAGTAATAATTCCATTATGATCATAAATACATTAAATTACAATTAACTCAAAAGAAATATCGAAGGAAAATAATTAAATATCAAATGAAAATTATTGAATATCAAATGAAAATAATTAAATATCAAAGGAAAACACCACCATAAAAGAAAAGTATAATTAAGTTATAAAAATGCAACTATAAAGTATCAAGAAAGTTAAATCCGAAGAAACTATATAAAATCAGGAGAATACCCAGGTAGGTTAGGAGCAGGTAATAAGAAGATACCCCGAACCAACCAAAGGGCATAATGAAACCGAATTACCTTGGAAAACCCAAGAAGGAAGAAGAGAAGAAAGGAAGATATAGGATGGGAGAACTACGAGGAATACCCATGATAAACCTATTATTAACAATGATAAACCCCAAACCAAATTTTTAATGTCACCCAAAGAAAGTATAACACCCCAAAACCTCAAAGCAATGTAAATTAATTATAAACAAAAGTATTTAGTAGTGTGAATAGAAGTCCACCAACTAAAGTTATTATATAATAAAATAAACAAATCTTCACAGTCCATTATAACTAAAAGTTTGGTCTTAGAATATTGTAGAACTCAAATATAAGTCAGAACCAACAGTGTAAGTGGACCAGTGCAAGTGATTTTAATATAATAAACTTCTAGTAAAGGTGTAACTGTTACTTGAACTATGTGCTATTAAATAACTTTTATATTTTATGTAATTACAGAGATAACATGTCATGAAATATTGTTGTGAAAATATTTCTAATGTTTCATAGAAGAGGCCACTTTTTATCAAAAAACGTTCATAGAAATGTAAATGATAAAGAGAGCAGGTGGGGAATAATTACTGTGACAGGGGATTAAAATATAATACATAATATAAACAGAAAGGACTGAAATTAAATTAAGTTTAACAAAAAAATAAAAAATTTAATGGCTAATTATGTTTAGAGCCTATGAACTCCACATTTCAAGGTGGTATATAAAATAAGGATTATGATTAAGATAAGAATGTTTATTATTATAACAGGGTGCATACAGCTTAAAATGTTTATGTCTGTATACTATACTAATTTATAAAATGTTTGTTATGTATTTTAAAAAATAGTTAAAACCAAAATGTCTAACTTTAAAGACTAGAAATTAATTTTCAATATTGTTTTTGTATTATGAGCATGAATACCATGCTACATGTACCAATAGTTATATAAGGAAATTTTATTTAATATTGTGTTAACTTTAGAAAGTCAGAAGGGGTATAAAAATAACATTATTTGAAAAACAGTATATGTAAAAATATAAAATCTAGGCCAAATAATAAATTCCAAATAACATTATAATTGAGTAAGAAGGTTTAATAAACCAAGTAAACTATTGAGATTTATATAAGGTGAATCAATCACCAACTACTCTAACTGAAACTATACTTTAAAAGAATAATATAAAAAGATGTATTAAATTATTAAAAAATTTCAAAATATAATACCTAACAATTTTAAAGGAGGAATAGTAAATTCATGAATTATAACTAAAAGAATGATCAAATGATAAATTTGTAAGAAATTAAGGAAAGTGAAAGATTTATATCAATCTGAAATTTATTATAATCATATTTATAACACCTAAGATGGCTAAAATTTTGGACAAGAACAGGAAACAGATTTTGAGCCTATATTTCCAAAATGACAGAAATATGGCAATTTTGACAAAAATCTTTATAAATATGGACTATTGTATGTCAAATTAAGCAGAAGGAGTTAAAGAAACCAATTATGTAATTACTAGTAAACGAAAGTAACCAATAAACAAAAAATATTCTGAATATAATGTATTTTAAAATGACATGCAGAGGAAGTGATTTATATTTAAATAATCCATTTTCTAATATTAACTTGGCAAGATATTTCAGGAGATGAAGGAAGTAAAACAGTTCTTAATTAACATTCGAAGCGAACGGTTGTTTTAGCTCGCGCTAAGAACATATATAGCGAATATTTTAATGGCGTGTAAAAATTTAGCCTAACATCAGTGAACAACCGAGAGTTACCGAAATTGGTATATTAAACATATAATCAGTGCACAACACAAACAAACAGTGAAAACAAACAATTCTTAACCGAATATAAGTGGAATATACCCATAAATCTATCAAACATTAATAATTAACATTACAAACGAAATTCACGATTTTTCGCAATACACAGACAAAGTTGAACACACCAAATACGAACATTTAAAGCCAGTGAACACGGAACATTTAACCAGAACACCTCTATCAACACAACAGACATTATCCAATATTACGGAGAACAGAAAACTGTTGTGAAGGCAATTTTATTGTCAGAAATTATAGACATAACATTCTCGGTTTTCTTCAACGACGAGGCGGCGGCCATGATGGTTCCGTGATGCAAAGCGAACTCTCCCGATTGAATTCATCCAGTCATCATTGGGTATAAAATTGTGCATTATAAACATTATATATTATTATCAAATTGTGTATTTATTAATTAATAAGATTTCTTTTGTTAATGTTATACTTTCTATGCTTGCCCCTTCTCTGACTATTATAATTATAACCGTTAAAAGAACCTTTCAAAAAATAATTATATAATATAACCTGTATTCAGAATCGATTATCCCTGTGGAAGAGTCGAACTTTACATCAATATCGATTTTAAATCGATATTTTCAGAATATTTGTCAATAAATCTAAATAATTCAATTATCTGGTTTTAAATTTATTTCACCAGTTAATATAAGAGTTTTCATTAACATTACTACAAGACTTACTGGAAGACGACCATTACTAAAGGAGAGTGATATACTGGAGCATAGAAGAAAATCGCCAATCGATTAGTAAAGTGATACAATCTGATTAACTCCAGATTTAGGTACAGTTAACCAGAAGTGAATAAATTGACATAAATAATTACAGAATTTTAAATTTTCGACAAAAACACATAACAAGAATTATTTATTCATTATTTAAACAATAACCAAACATACAATTTTTTTTTGAAATTTTTTTTTTAATTAAATTAAAATTTTTTTTGTACAATACAGAAATATTTATTTGTAACCAGCATATACAGGTCTTGTTACAATATATTATTATAATTAATACTCAATTTATATTATTCATTATTATTATTGTTTGTAATGTAATGTACTTTCTATACTTCTTTTTTCTTTATAATTACTGAACCTTTATATCATCCAAAAGAACCTAAAAATAATATAAACAAAGAGAAGAGAATCGACCCCGAGATTTATAAATTATATTAATAGTTACACTAAATAGACTATAGCAAATTATTTTTGAATAAAAATACAATATTATTATTATTACCAGATACTATTCCATGTGTTTTTATTTATATAGAAATAGAATTAACAAGTGTTACTAATTGATGTACACAAAGAGAGGGATAAATTAATTTAAAACCCGTCTTGTTGTAATTTGACACATCCAAGGTGAGGCATAAAGAACCTGTAATTCCTGAAGGGTAATAAATTGGCGAACCCAGCAGTGGGGTCTTTAGAAGATATTGATAAGGAACAAATACGTGTGGTTACAAGTTGGCGTCCAACCTGTGAGGCTGTAATTAGGGAAACAATAGGCAAATAAATAATAAAATAATAACAAAATTCAATTCCTAATTCTAGCTGGCGGCTGATATAGGTTCAATAAAACAACAGAAATGCACAAACGAGCAACATCAAAGAGGAGAGCAGCAGAAGCAGAAAAGGAGATTAGTATGGAAGACACGGAGGCGACACCAGTGGAAGATGTAGAGATGTTACTACCTCAGGCGGAACCTAACCAAACCATACAACAACAAGAGGAACAACCGGAAAAATCAAAACAAACAGAGAACGCAACTATGCAAGAAATGTTCAGGATAATGATGGAAATGAGAGAGGATAATAAATCCATGAGTAAGGAAATGAAGGAAGAATTGGGTAATAAAATTGATGAAAATGGTAAGAAGATGGAAAGTGACAACCAACAGTTGAGGGAAGAGTTAAAGCAAATCAATACAGAGAATTTAAAACGAATCAATGAAAGGTTTGAAGAAAAGTTTGAGAAACAAAATGAAAATAATAGGCAAATGAATGAGAAAATAGACAGTATCAGAATAAGTTTGGGACAACAAATGAACGAAAAAATCGAAGACGTCGATAAGAATATAAGACGATTTATAGACGAACAAAACCAAGAACTGAGAGAAAATATTTATGGGAGGATGGAGCAGGTTAATGAGATAATTAACCAGAAGATGGAAACGCTGAAGAAAGGAGACAAGAGATAGCCAAAACAAATGAAAGAATAGAACAAATTAACGAAACCACTGAACAAAATATAGTGAATTTATGTTCCAAGATAGATCAGGTAAAAGAAGATAGTCGTGTTCAAATAGAGACGATACAAAGGGAACAAGTAAATTTAGAAAAGGTTCAGAAACAATGCGGAGAGAGGTGTGACAACATGGACATTTCAATAAATAAAATAAATGACCAAGTCAGACAGAACCAAGAGGAAATAGAACTGGTGCGAACTAGACCAACTAATCTTAATAGTATACATACAACAGAGAGTCGTGAAGGAATTAATTTTAAGAATTATCGAAAAAACCCTATGGAATTCATGGCAAGAATAGATGAACATTTTAATAAATACCGTATAACAAGGTGGAACTCAAATAGAGAAATGTTGGACGAATGTTTTAGAGAAATGAATGATAATTGGTGGGTTGCAACAAGAAATGAAATTACCGACTACCTACAATTTAAGAAATTATTTAAAAAAAATACTGGTCAGAATCAACTCAACATATAATACGATATAATATCGCTCATGGGAGATATGACGTCTATCGTGGTACTTCACCGACTACATACTTCTTAGGAAAGGTGTGCTGAGCTAAACATTTGGAGCCTAAAATACCTGAGGAATGCCTGGTTACAAAAATGGCATACCATTATGATGAGAGGATTTCTGGAGCCCGATTAGGCAACCAAATTAAAACTATACAGGCCATGGCCAGCTTACTAGAGAATTACGAACATGAAAATTATTACCGGAAAAACAGGCAGAGAACAGATAGATACGAAGGAAGAAATAATAACCATGGAATGAGTAATTACCAGCATAATAACCACAGGAATAACTATAATTACAATAACGGTAATAATAATAGTAATAATAATAATTTAAATAATATTAATAATAATAATAATAACTACAATAATAATCACCATCAAGTGAATCATAACCGAAATAGTATGTATCCAAATAATAGTAATAATAATAATAATAATAGGAATAATCAATATAATAATCATAACAGTAATCGCATATACGAACCCCGAATCAACCATATTCGAGAAGAGGAACATGAGTCAAGAAGATACCAGCGTCGTAGAAATAATAGTTTTAGTAACAATGACTATCGTTGGGGCAATAACGAAGATGGTAACCATTATGAAAACCGATATAGGTGTCGAAGTCAAGGGGACAACCGCAGACCAGGGACATATGAACCATGGAATCATTCTCGCAACGAAGAACGAGGAGCAAACCAAGAATTACAGTCAAATCTACCTGCATTCTCAAATGATGTTACTGACAACATTCCTTTAAACGACAGGAGGCAGTAAGAAACATCAAAATTCTAAATTAGGTAAGATCAACTTACATGAATTATTTGAAATGACTATTATATAAAAAACGAATTTGATAACAAAAAATACTACCAAAATCTAAAATATGTAAGAACAATTTACAGCATACTTTGAAAAAAAATATTACGAAGAATGAAACATAACATAAGAAATTATTTCTTCCATACCAAAGATCATGTTCAGAAATAATTACTTCTGAAGGAGGGCAATTATGTAACGACACTAAAATTCTAAAAGAAATAAGCGGATCTATTTAAATCAAGCACAAATAATATATATATAGTAATATAATAATAATAATGGAGCACGATATTAATGACAAAAGCCTAAGAGAAAGTTAATAAACTAATTAGAAAATGAACTTGCTGAAGAAGAGTTGCAGTATAAAAACAGATAGAATAATAGAAGGATAATTAAAACTACTATATTACAAGAGGTATTGAATAACAAAGGTGAATGACATTAAGGCTAATAAATCATTGAACTCTGAAGTGAAGTTATATAAAAGAGAACGAAATCTACTTAAGAAATATACCAACAGTAATATTAAATATAATAAATAAATGGAGTTATTGGGAGGCAAGGTAAAATAAGAAAAAATATTCAGAAGATAAAAGATTCCAAGGATGTGTATAATGATAAGATTTTTAATTATTTTTATTTATAGAGTGTAGAAAGCTAAGGCACCACTCTAGAATTATTTTATGGGCAGCAGCCAAAGTGCACTGTACCAGGTATGTGAATGTTCGGATGAGCAATTGGACGTAAAAGGGCCACTCAACGCCGATATTCATTCATAATACCAAATTAATATAGGGGGAATCATTTAACAATAGTATGGAATCAAAGTGAATAAAAGAATGTAATATATAAATAGAATACACAATGAACCAAGAGAAAACTCAAGAATTACAATTCGTTAAAGCCACCAATACAAATAAATAAACTCCACAGATAAAGAAGAAAATAATTGGTATCGATAAGAAAGGTAGGTTTCAATTTTCCTATAATAATGAAGAATTTGTTTAATAAATGTCAATCTTATCACTAAGCAATATTAATACCATAATATCATACATTTCAACTGTTGAAGACATCAGCAAGCAATAACAACAAGTTATCTAAACAAATCGAAATCAAAATAATTTGAAGGAAGAAACAATAATAAATAAAAGTGTAAACCTATTTACAAACCAAAAGTCCTACAACAGACATTACTATGACAGATTACTATACTATATAGACAGTACCCAGTTAGATTTGGAGTAGTCCATAAACAAATAAATAATGACAATAAATTTAATGAATAATGAATGAATCAAATAGAAAGTCATATAAAGTACAATACAAATTTAGAAGTAAATGTAAAATGTAATTAAGATGTGCTACAAATTTAATATAAAACAAGTGTAATTAATTGGTAAGAGTATGTGAGATACAGTGGTATTCAATTAAGAATAAATGTGAGTGTAAAGTAATTAGAAACAATTATTTAATGAAATGAATTATTAATCCATAGTAGCAGAAGATACTGGCATTAACATTTAGTTTTTTCTTTATTAGTGTTTGAGTTATATAAGTTTAATAGATATTGTAGCATGACAGATATTCTACCAATAATTAATTAATTTAAGACCATAAAATTAATTAAATTACATATACTCAAAGAATGTCAAATGAAATTCAATTACACTTCAAAGGAAAACATCACAATAAAAGAAAAACAATAATTAAATAATAAAAATACAACCATAAAAGTCAAAGTAAATAAATTAAAGAAAACTCATATTAAAAAATCAGGAGATTACCCAGGAGAATAGGAGCAGGAGATAAACAAGGTACCCCAAAATCAAGAAAAAAGAATAAGATTAGGAGTAGGTGATAAACAAAATACCCCAAACACAAGAAGGAAGAAGAGTAAGGTTTAATATCAGGTAATAAACAAGATACCCTGAAACCAAGAAAGAAGAGTAAAGTCAGTATCAGATAATAAAGAAGATACTCCGAACCAACCATCAGACAAGATAACACTGAGTACCTTGGTTTACCCAAGAATGAACACAAGAAGGAAGACGAGAAGAAAGCAAGAAATAGGATGGAAGAACGACAATAAAAGCCTATTATTAACTACCATTAACCCCAAACCAATTGATACCATTAAAGAAAGTATAACATCCCAAAACCTTATGAAATTGTAATTATTTATAAACAAAAGTGTTGTGTAGTATGATTTTTTTTTACAAAATTTTTTTTAAATACAATTTTTTTCTTTCTTTTATTTGTAACTACGTTAACAGGTCTTGTTACAATTTGGCGCTCGCAACAGTGGGGCTTAACATAATCGAACAGCGGCTTGTTACCAATCGACACTACCCACAGCGGAGCGAAACGTTGAAGAGCATAAAGGTTTTAAAACGAACACAACAACATATTATATATACTAATTTGTACGTGTTACAAATTGGAGTCCAACTAGAGGGCTTAATTAATTTAAGCTTGGCAGCGATTATATCATAGAAAAGGAGACAAAATGCAAAGACGAGCTACTTCTAAGAAGAGGGCGGCAGAGGCCGAAAAGGAAGTCGACATGGGGGATAAGGAGGCAACACCCGTGGAGGATCTGGAAGTGTTACTAACCCAGGTGGAACCGAAACAACCCGCACCACCAGAGGAACAACCCGAAGTACCAACACAAACAGGGGAAGTCAATGTCCCAGAGAAGGAGAAGGAGAAATCTAAAACAATGGAAGAGAAGATGATGGAAATGTTTCTAAAAATAAGTCAGCAAATGGAAGAAAATAGTAAGAAGATGGAGAAGAAAATGGACTCTACTAAAGAAGAAAACAGTAAGGAAAGAAAGGAAGATAAACACTCCTTGAAGGAAGATTTGAGTGAAATTAATAAGAAACTGGATTCTACAAGAGAAGAATTGAGTAAGGAAAGGAAAGAAGACAACGACTCCTTAAATAAAAAGTTAGAAGATCTGAAGGAAGACAACCGATCCACAAAGGAAGAATTGGGCCGTCAGATTGAAAATACCAACAAGAGAATTGAGGAAACCAGTAAGAAGGTGGAAAAGAAAATGGAAGAAAATAATAAGAATTTGGAAGAAAAGATGGGGGAAAGGTTGGAAGAATTGAGAGAGGATAACCAACTACTGAGAGAAGAACTAAGGGAAGTCAACCAGGAGAACATGAACAAGTTAGACGAGAGAATCGAATTAGCAAAGGAAGAGTTGAATAAAAAAATAAACGACACTAAGAAATCCATAGTCAAAAAGTTGGAACAAGAAGTAGTTGTTGTAAACCAACAGATCAGGGAAGTGGACGAAAGATGTCGTCAGACGGAGTATGAAGTACTGGAAGTCAGGGAGGTAATAAACAAGGAAATTACCCAGGTCAAGGAACACCAGAAAAATAAATGGGAAGAAAACCGAAAGTTAGCACAGGAAGAAATAAATGAGGTGCGAACCCAGGTCACAGAAAGATGCGACGGCATGGAAGCAGCTATGACAAATATCACTGGACAAGTGCGACAGAGCCAGGAAGAAATGGAGGTAATCAGAAACCGGCCGACTGGCTACAATAATTTCCCCATGTCTGAACATAGAGAATGGCTAAACTTCAGGCAATATAAGCGAAAGCCAATGGAGTTCTTGGCCCGCATTGAAGAATACATGGACAAACATAGAGGAAACCGATGGGTCCAAAACCGAGAACTTCTAGACGAGTCTTTTCGGGAGATGAGCGACCGCTGGTAGATGGCAAACCGAAGTGACATAGAGAACTACCAGCAATTTAAAAGCCTCTTCAAGGCAAAGTATTGGTCTGAAACGACCCAAAACCTAATACGTGACAATATATGCCACGGCCACTATAAACAACAAGTGGGTAGCTCCATGACGGCGTATTTCCTCGGCAAGGTATGTATGGCCAAACATTTGGAACCGGCCATACCTGAGGAATGCCTAATCAACAAACTCTCGTACCATTATGACGAGGAATTGATTCGAGCGAGGAGAGGCAGCCAAATTAAGACCATACAGGCCATGACCGAACTCCTCGAGAATTACGAAAATGAAGAGTACTACCGACAAAGCCGAAGAAGAAACGATCGGCCCGAACCTAGGACGTATCCAAATAGCAACCAGGGTACGACCAACACCAACACGGGATACCAAGGAAGCCGAGCATACCCACAGAACAACAACTATAATAACAATAATAATAGTAATAATAATAACAACGCGGTTCAAAATAGTACGAACCACAATCGACCCAATAATGGTTATCAGGGTAACCGAAACCAATACCCTCCAAACCCGAATAGTCAGAGAAGCCCCAATTATAATAACGATCGTTACTATAATAATAACAATCGTGGTAGTCCACCAAATGGTAACCCCAATAATAATAGGTTTTTTCGACCACGAGTAAACTTCATTCGAGCGGAAGATGGTCGCCAACGGAGGTACTACCACCAGAGAAGAAACAGCTATCACGAGTATGAAGATAGGCGGAGGAGCCGAGAACGAGATCAACCAAGGTACTATCCTGCGAGACGGAGTACCAGTTTAGATAACACTGAACGGCTGACCAACAGCGAACGGCCGGTAGATCATAGAACCGAGCGGCAGGGACCCACTCTAGGCATCCCAAATGATGCATCCACAAGTGCGACACAACATAACAATGATGTCGAGCCTTTAAGCGGGAGGAGGCAGTAATAAATCACCAGAACCCGTTACTGCTCCTAAAAACTGGGTATAATAATGAGTTGACTAATAAAAATAAAAATAATCGTATCACTATAATAGGTTGTAACTACCTGAAGAACATCCGACATGAATTATTGGAAGAGGACGATACCAGTCCCACCAATAACACTAATAATGAAATAATACATGTAAATGCGGAGGTAGAAGGAATCCCCGCCAATTTAATGATCGATACTGGTTCCAACGTATCCATAATAAGTACAACTGAGTTGGAAAGAATACAGAGAGAATGCGGAAGAACATTACCGACGTTGCCGTTAAACAATATTATTTTGTTAGGTGCAACCGGCCGACAAAATAAAACAATACGGAGGCAAGTCTCCGCCAGTGTGATGAGCTGCGGTATAGCTATAGAAATGGAATTCTTGGTGGCGAGCGGGCTGCCATTTAATATATTGGTCGGGTGTGATGTGCTCAGGCGGAACTCCGCCATAATTGATTTGCGAACAGAGAAATTGTCACTATTTACAAACGGACACACTTGGACGGCTAACTAGGTTGGTAGTGACCAAGTAATTCCTAATAATGTCCACCAACAGATTCGTAAGATCAATTATATACCTCCAACTTCTATTATTAACAGAAGATAGGCGATAACGCTAATGAGGACTTATGGTCCCAAAAAATCCAGGAAATCAGGGATTTCCGGAGCGGTATAACTGGAGAAAGATTGCAACAATACCAAGCAAATAAATTAATTAACATATACGAACAATATAAATCAGTATTTTCTGGCGAGCCCGGTAAAGTAAAAAACTTCCAGTGTACTCTACAGTTCCGAGACACAGTGGACTTTAACCGGAAGTCTTACCCCATCGCACAATCACGAAAGGAAGCAGTAAGAGCTGAAATAACAAAGATGATTAACCGTGACATAATAGAGAGTAGCCAATCCCCATACACAAGTCCTATCGTGGCTATTCCTAAGAAAAACGGACAAGTCCGTTTGTGCCTAGATGCGCGGGAGATTAATAAGATGATTATTAATGACAGGACTTCGCCCGGTGAGATTGAAGAGATTTTAAAACGGTTCCACGGTACCAAGTACTTTAGTACCTGGGACACGGTGTGCGGGTACTGGCAGGTGGAATTACATCCACAGAGTCGCCAGTATCTGGCCTTTATATTCGAAGGGCGGAACTACCAGTTTAAGAGGTTGCCCTTCGGACTGGTGAATTCAGTCGCAGTCTTTGTACACTGCACGGACCAGATACTTGGCCAAGAAGCACTACAGTTCACCACCGTGTACGTTGATGACTTGCTAGTGTCCTCAGAAACTTGGGAGGAACACTGCTACCGTGTGGAACACGTATTAAGGAAATTAGCTGCGAATAACTTCACTCTAAAGCTAGAGAAATCTCACTTCATAGCCAAGGAAATTCAATTCTTGGGATTTATATTGAACGACCAGGGAATCTCACCGTCGGCTGAAAAAGTAGAAGCGATTAAAAACTTTCCCACACCTAAGAATCGAAGGCAATTACAGCCATTCCTGGGACTCTGTAATTACTACCGCTAGTTCCAGGAAAAGTATTCTGAATTGACCGCCAGATTTCAGCCGCAACTGACATCCAAGAATAAATGGATATGGGGTATAGAACAGAATGAGACCTTAACAATGATTAAACAGAAGTTTCTGGAACCAATAATACTTCGCCATCCGGATTTCAGCAAACCATTCTACCTGAATTGGGATGCCAGCGACATCAGCCTCGGCACAACGTTGTATCAAGAGGATGAGGAGGGCGAACATCTCGTGATCTGCTTTGCCAGTAGAGCATTAAATCAGTGCGAGAAGAATTATCACGTCACTGAAAAAGAGTTGTTAAGTGTAGTGTTCGCGTGTGGAAAATTCCGCACATACATCCTTGGTTACCCCGTTACCGTCCGGACAGACCATAAGTCCATATCGTTCTTAAGGAGATGTAAACTAAGTCACGGAAGGTTGACACGGTGGATACTGTTACTACAAGAGTATGATCTTAAGTGGGAGTACATCCCCGGAAAGAAGAATGTCGTTGCGGACGTGTTGTCTCGAATAGACATTAATAAACAAACGTTCGATGGGGAAAAGGAAAGTATACTTAAGGTATACCACATTCTGAGTAACAGCGCCGATCTAGAATCATTACTGGAAAACCTGAGCACACACCAACAAGCAGACCCGAAGTTACAATCCATTGAAACAAGATTGGAAGCAGGGGACGAGACTATCGCCCAATGTTATAAAATACACAACGGTATACTATTTATACAACCACCTTTGAAGAAGGAAGAATGGAAAGTTATTATTCCAACCCATATAGAAAAGGAGATAGTGAATAACTATCATGTTCGATATGGGCATATGGGCGCCTTAAAGGTGATAAAGGCCCTGGAAGAGAGCTGCCACATTAAGGATATTAATCGGAAGGTCCGAAATTATATAAAGAGTTGCCGCATTTGCCAACTCGTGAACTCCAATAACGAGAAAAAGGAAGGGCAAATGATTCCAATAACATCTCAAGCGAAGCTAGAAAAAGTATTTCTGGACATCTGCGGGCCATTTCCCCGCAGTGGGGGCCGTCACAGATACAAGTATCTAGTCATCGTGATGGACCATTTCACTAAGTTCATCAAGCTATACCCAGCGAATCGGGCGACTACAAATAAAATTCTCGATATCTTAACCAGCCAGTACTTCCCAGACGTCGGAAAACCAGTTTCGATCATCACCGACCACGGAACCCAGTTCAAGGGGAAAAAATGGCGGGATATACTACTGTCGATGGGGGTTCATACCTATAAAACCTCGGTATACCACCCGAGCAGTAACCCGGCAGAAAGAGTATTGCGAGAAGTGGGGCGAATATTACGTACGTATTGCCACGACCAACAGAGGAGGTGGCAAGAATACCTAGAGGCCACAGAAGAATTCATCAACCTGGCATACCACCCAGCAATAGGAATTACCCCATACTCCGCCATGTACGAAAGACAACCCCCAAGGGAGATCGAAGAAATATTGGAGTTCCCGAGAGAAAATAAATATATTTTTGATAAAATTAACTTTTATAATAAGGTGGCCGAAGACCAGGAGAAACGGCGGATTAAATATAATAAAGTGATGGGTAAAATAATTACCTATACCATTGGTGAGAAGGTTTTATTAAAAAATAGGGAGTTGCCAAGTTCACTAGAAGGGATAACTAAGAAATTATTACTCTTATACACTGGACCCTATGTAGTCTCCAAAGACAAAAATAATAACACCTATGAAATTAAGGAGACGGGTTCTAGTAAAATTAAGGGTGTCTATAACCAGGCATCCATGAAGAAATATCATGAATAATTATAACAAAATTCAAAAATAATGTAAGCACACCTTACAAACCAATTATTGGAAAAAACATTTTGGAAATAATAAGAAAAGAATTTTTGAATGAAGTGAAAATTCAAAAAGAATGTAAGCATACCTTACAAACCAATTATTGGAAAAAACATTTTGGAAATAATAAGAAAAGAATTTTTTAATGAATAGTGAAAATTCAAATGCAAAGTAAGATCAAATTACAAACCAATTATTATAAAAACTATTTGGATATATAATATAAAAAGAATTTTTATAAACCAAATAAATTCCAAAAACAGTGTAAAAACAAGTTACTACCAACAATTTGAAAGAAACCATTTGAGAAAATAAAAAGAGAAGAATTTTGAGAGGTTGAACACCTACAAAATTAAAAAATGAAGTGAGTGCACCTTACTACGATCTAGAAAGGAAAAAACTATGGTGAAATAATTATGGTACTAATACAATGTATTTACCATATTTATAGAAAATCTTTATGAGATAAATAAAAGAAACAGAATTTAGAATTAAACCAAGTAATTCTGAAAGAGTATGATAATGTCTAATTTCAATAAATAAAGTGTAAAAAACTTTCAATAAAATGATAAAAAAGGGAATAAAAATCAGTGATACGATTTGATTGATTAAATATGATTAAATACAGAAACTTATGTGGAAATATAAAATAATAAAACTTTGAAGTGATATAAGGAGAAATGATGACCTCATTATCAAATTAATTAAAACATTCATTCGAAAGAATAAAAACCAAGAGAGGAGTAATTTGAGAATAAAATCAAAGATATGGTGTAATTAAACAAAGTAATAATGAAATGATTATGAATTAAATGTCAATTGTAATAACGACAATTATAAGAAAGTTCTAGAACATGGAACAAGTGGAACTAATAAAAACAGAGCAACAAACCAAAAATATCATAAAAATATGCTACTATAAACCAAAGCAGATTGTAATAAAAAACCAGAAAGGAATAAAGCATTAATAACCAAAAACGTTATATGATAAGAAAAATTGAAAATTATACTAATAGAAGAGCTTCCTACCATGATATCAAATGAAATAATCATCAAGTTAAAGAGTCAGAAGAACAACTGAGATAGGGATATTAAAATCTCCGAGCAATATAATAAGTGAAGTATCAAAAGATATTTTTTTTTTAAATAGTAACAAAAGTGTACTATTCTGATGTAATTTTTTAATCTGTCTGTAGATAATTCCAGCAGTATTAATATGTTTTTTGAGCAGAGATGATTTGCCTCTGTACTCAAATAAGAAGTGAAGTATTGGACAGCAGAGGAAGTAGCGTACAGTGCCTCTCTGAACTGAACCAGCTCACAAATTAGGGAAAGATAGGGAGGAAATATCCCAAGGAGAAAATACTAAGAAGAAATATGACAATAAAATAATAAATATGAAACTCAGATGACTATTACTATCAAGGAAGATCAAGTAAGAATGAGAAAGATATAAGCTCAAATATATATAAGAAAATTTTTAGAAATGGAAGGAAGTCAAGAATAACAAAAAACTATAATAATTATCATAAGCAATTGTTTCAGACAAAGCAAGTATAGTCTGAAAAAATCACTTCTGGAGAAGGGCAATCTGTAGCATGACAGATATTCCACCAATAATTAATTCATTTAAGATCACGAAAAATAATTAAATTACATATACTCAAAGAATGTCAAATGAAGTTCAATTACACTTCAAAGGAAAACACCACAATAAAAGAAAAACAATAATTAAATAATAAAAATACAACCATAAAAGTCAAAGTAAATAAATAAAGAAAACTCATATTAAAAAATCAGGAGATTACCCAGGAGAATAGGAGCAGGAGATAAACAAGGTACCCCAAAATCAAGAAAAAAGAATAAGATTAGGAGTAGGTGATAAACAAAATACCCCAAACACAAGAAGAAAGAAGAGTAAGGGTTAATATCAGGTAATAAACAAGATACCCTGAAACCAAGAAAGAAGAGTAAAGTCAGTATCAGATAATAAAGAAGATACTCCGAACCAACCATCAGACAAGATAACACTGAGTTCCTTGGTTTACCCAAGAATGAACACAAGAAGGAAGACGAGAAGAAAGCAAGAAATAGGATGGAAGAACGACAATAAAAACCTATTATTAACTACCATTAACCCCAAACCAATTGATACCATTAAAGAAAGTATAACATCCCAAAACCTTATGAAATTGTAATTATTTATAAACAAAAGTGTTGTGTAGTATGATTTTTTTTTTACAAAATTTTTTTTTAATAAAATTTTTTTCTTTCTTTTATTTGTAACTACAGTTAACAGGTCTTGTTACAATTTGGCGCTCGCAACAGTGGGGCTTAACATAGTCGAACAGCGGCTTGTTTCCAATCGACACTACCCACAGCGGAGCGAAACGTTGAAGAGCATAAAGGTTTTAAAACGAACACAACAACATATTATATATATTAATTTGTACGTGTTACAATATTAATCACACGGACAATAGTTTACAAGTTTGAATTCAGTTAAGCCCTGAAGGGAATTATAGTAATTAAAATATAATTGTCAATTAATAGTTTGTTTATATTTAAAGAAATTAATTAATATAAAACAAGTGTGAGCAGGATCGATTATAAGTCTTCCAATATAAAAATATAACCAGTCAACATAGGCCTAGATGATTATGTTCAGTAAATAAAAAATTATTCAAAAATGTTTGTCAAATTACAAATAACTATAATATTTGATATTAAAATTGTTCATAGTTTTGTCAGATAAAATAATATGTAAATTGTATTAAGTATTATGATGTAATAACTAAAAAGCAACTTGTATGTAGAAGGTAAAATAATGTTATTATATAAAAATAATATCCTATGACAACTAAATCTCAATTTGAACAGATATGACCAGAGTAGTTATGTGTATCCAGGAAACCAAAAGAGAGAAAAACAATGTTGTTGATTATTATAAAAAACAAACCAAGGAGTTGGGTTGAATTTTTGTAAAGGAAACTAAATCTTTATACAATAAGCATATGAATATTATTAAAAAATAATATAATAGAAAGTAAAAAACCTTATATCAAACTATAACAGAAATAAGATTCAAGTAATTAAAGAAACAACTTAACAAACCAGCCTTTAAATCTTACTGATGACACAAACTGAAGAACAACTACACTTGGATTGAATTAATAACAAGACACTGGACTTCAATCACAATATTCCAACAGAAGGCTTCGGACCACGAAAGTGACAAGAGTTAACATTTATTGAACACCAAAAGAAGTGGATTCCTTCAATTGGACAACATATACAAACTAATATTGGAATTTTTCATCACTGAGACCAGGAGGCTGTGTGAAACCAAACTGAACCGATAAACATTGTGTAACGTATATATATTATTATAATTAATACTCAATTTATATTATTCATTATTATTATTGTTTGTAATGTAATGTACTTTCTATACTTGTTTTTTCTTTATAATTACTGAACCTTTATATCAGCCAAAAGAACCTAAAAGTAATATAAACAAAGAGGGATCGACCCTGAGATTTCTAAATTATATTAATAGTTACACTAAATAGACTATAGCAAATTATTTTTGAATAAAAATACAATATTATTATTATTACCAGATACTATTCCATGTGTTATTTATATAGAAATAGAATTAACAAGTGTTACTAATTGATGTACACAAAGAGAGGGATAAATTAAATTAAAACCCGTCTTGTTGTAATTTGACACATCCAAGATGAGGCATAAAGAACCTGTAATTCCTGAAGGGTAATAAATTGGCGAACCCAGCTGGTGGGGTCTTTAGAAGATATTGATAAGGAACAAATATGTGTGGTTACACTGAAAACCGTGACTTAAATGAAGACTTCGAATCCACAGAGTTACAGTACCAGATACACGAGAGGTATTTAACAAGTATAAAAATTATTATGAACACTGCAGTAATCCGAGGAAAAGGAGTACCTGAATTAATGGACCATGGTTAAAACAAGAAATAGTCAACCAGAAAAATGGGACTGATTTTCTGAAAACCGACCAGGCAACCATTTGGAAAGAAGGAACTAAATAAATACTATTAAATAAGAAAAAAAATATAATAATAATATGTTAAGAGAAACACTGAGAACAGAATATTAAGAATAAAAACCACAAAATTCTAAAGGAAGTAAGAACATCTTACTATAAGTATTAAGAAGAAATTATTTGAAGATATTAAGAATAAAAACCACAAAATTCTAAAAGAAGTAAGAACGTCTTACTATGTGTTTACAAAGAAATTATTTTGAAGATATTAAGAATAAAAACCCCAAAATTCAAAAGGAAGTAAGAACGTCTTACTATGTGTTTACGAAGAAATTATTTTAAATATTTAAGAATAAACCCCCAATGTTAAAAACTATATAAAGAAAACTTATACAAAATAATTGAAAAACAGTATGATTTAAGATACATGCCAAAATGCCAAGAGAATTGAAGAACAGATTATATAATTGTTTATAACCAGTATGATTTAAAATGGAATAAGAAAAAATATACGTCAACATAATTAGTGGTAACGTGATCAGACAAGATGGTAAAATAAGAAGAACAATGGATAATTTAATGACGATAATTAAGATGAAACTAAGTAATGATGATAATTAATGCAAATACAATTTAGAATTTCTTGGAAATGAAAATAATAAATGAAGAGATAGTACGTAGAATTTCGGTCACAAGAAAGAAGATCAAAGGTAGTTACAAATATTGACTGTCAAAAATGTTATCTGAAAATAGCTAATGAAAATAAGATGGAATCAAGAAGAAAGGAATATATGTATAATTAAATGTAAAACGCGACAGCGTAACGATTCCCCAAGATGTTTATTATTAGTCAAATAAAGAGATTACTATGATATTATTGTATTTTTTATAGCTGACTGTAGATGAATTCCAGCAGTATTATATTGAAGTGTAGAATGGTCAGCAGAGTATGAAGCCAAACAGTGCCTCTCTGAACTGTACCAGCTCACATGTTAGGGAATGTTAGGGAAATTGAATATTTAAGGGATAATAAAACCGCTGCGAATATTGACATCAGATTCCAAAAGTATGAAGGAAGAAATCAGAAGGAAGGTAGCTGACAGAAGGTCAATGGAGAAACGCATTGGTAGAAGTAACTAGAAATAGGGGAAAAATTCAAACCAAGTTTTACTGATTATTGTGACCTATCATTGACAAGTAATGTTTAAAAGAAACAAGCCAAGAGTATTAAAATGATTAATGAATTGTCATCAAATAAAGAAAGGTGAATACGAATCCAAAATGCGTTACACTAAGAATTCCATCAATTACCACTTAAAAAATGTACGATGAATATAAGGAGGATATTCCAAGACATGAAAAAGATATAAGTTTATTTTGACCCAAATTATATTCAGGTAAACTAAACTTCTTTAGGAGGGGAAGCAGATGTAATGTAACGAAAATACGGTCCCCGACGTTACATAAATCAACTTATAAGATTTAAAATAGAGAAAAAATTTATTAATTATCCACACTTGTAAAAGGTCAGAAACCCAACCCATGATTGATTAAATAAAATAAGAATACAAGGTAGAAAGATAAGAAACTGATAATGTTAATAAAAATAAACTTCAAGGTTCAGTGAGAGGTAAACAACAGACATTGACAAATAATGTAAAAATTAATTTTGACTATTTCATAATAATTGATGTTGTAAAGTAGATGAGAATGAGTAAATATTGTATGACTTAAGTTACTCAAATGTACCTGTTATTAATTGTATCATGTTCTATTGTTATCATGATAGTGATGTTATATTTTTGTGTTAGCAAGTGAAGTTATTCTGTTAATAGAAAACCAGGTAATTAAGTATTATTTGTTATCAATTTACCATTATAGAGCTGCTGTTGAACTCAGTAATTGATTACTAACTAATTTCATTTTATGTGTTATCCATAGGTCACGATAAAGCTTTTGTTAGACTTTATAGAGTTAATTATTTGTATACATTATAATATATCTTTAATTGATGGTAGTTGTGTTTTTATTTTAATTTAAAATGTTTTATTTAGTAGTTGTTGTTGTAGACTCTTCTTCACCCCTCACGTTGTAATATGGTTGTTGTTTAGTATTTGATAAGATTATTAATGTGTAGATTGAAATTAATGTTTATGTTTAAAAGAATTACGATCACTAATATTTTTCTGTATCCACCTCCCCACTTACCATCCGTGAATGTCTTCAATCTTCCTGATGGCGGTTCTACCTCACTGAAAATACATTAAATACACACAAATATTTCGTCTGGATATCGACATATGCACATTAAATAAAATAACTCTGATACTCAATTGTAATTTGAGTATTCAAATATTGACTGCTTGAATATTGCCGCCACCTTGTGAAATAATTGTTTCTAAAAAAGGTAAGTTATTTATATCTATTTGATAGAAATAAAGACTCTCTATTCACTGGTAACAAATTGAGATGTTTATTAACATTAGTGAAGTTCAGTAAAAATTCCTTTAAAACCATTACTAATGATTTTTTAAAAACAACAACAAAGTTAAATGATTTCTGAGACTTCTTCAGCTCAAGGCTGGTAAAACTGTTACAATGTACGATAATATGGTAATTTAGGTTATGTCCACTTTGGTTATTAGTATTACCAATTTTCGTGAATCCTTGGAATATACATAATACAAGATATAAAGATGTTTTAACAAATAACAATATTTACTTATTTATTATAATTAAAAAGACGAAATTTAAAAATTATTAACCTCAATACGATAGTCAAACTATCGTACGGTCATGGTTGTTGCTTCTGATGCACAAAACTGTAAACACGTGCTTTCAACGTTGCACTATTAAAACAATATTACTGGTTTACTTATTATTATTATGAACTGGAATTGATAAAACAATGAAAGAACTCTTATTATTGAGTCTGTTTATAAGAATTATTTATGACAGAAGTGATTCTCTGTGGCAAACAAATGCGTTCTGGTTATAGGTTAGTTTACCTAGACGAGAGTAAGTTACAACATAGAATAATTAATATCGTAATAAAATCTTAATACTATCTTTATAAACACATTATTTATTCATAACAAGATGTAAAATTAACAGTAATGATAGTTCTCGCATATTAAGTTATTATTTTTCAAAAACTGCTGAAATCATAGTCAAACAAGCGACTATATTTACGAGTAATGGTGTGCGGTATCCAATATTAATTCCACTTCTATTTATTATTCTTTGAACGTGAATATAACATATTTTAATTAAAAGTCGTCATTAAGTTAGACGAGAACTTTATTCATTTTATTCTGATAATTATTCATCGTTACGGGTTAAAGACGCAAGTGTGTTTACTTGACTAGCGCAGTCAACAATAATTTTCGTTAACTAACGAGAATTATTTTATCATTATTTTTTAAAATTGTTAGTGTATAATACTCCCTGCTTCCTTCACATAACATGACCTTTATTATACACTGGTCATGTCTTTTGGTTCACTATTCACTCACAACACTGTCACACGATTAATATGGGTGTTCAGTTTAGGTTAGTTACGGGGTATTACTTAGGTACGCGCACATTTAAAAAAATATCTTTTGATGACTGACGCAGGCTCCGCTCGCAACGAAGTCAGGAAGACAATTAGTTCATCTCACCAAAGCTTCTCCTTTCGTCTGGTGAAATCGGGTCATTCGATTGGTTTAGAATGCGATACTCTCTACCCCAAACGCCTTAGTTAAATAAATATTTTAATTTTTTAGCGTCACTACTTTGGGTTTGAGATTATCTATGACGTGTTCATTGCCATTCGAAAATGACCGAAAATTTTATAATCTTTATAAGTTTCTTATTATTAGTCAGATTGTCATTTGGATAGTGGCATTAAATTGCGGACACTTGTGTCTTTGATTTAAGTCCAAACAAGTAATAATTCCGTCCATTAATAACTCACTTCACTTTCTTCAAAATTCATATAGTAGTTCTTAATAAAAATAAGTTCTTTCCACTATATTTTGTTGTAATTATATCTTAATACTTATGATTAAACGTTTGGAGTCCATTTCTCATCTACTATAATACATAACATTAATATATTTGTAATTTAAACAAAATGCACTAATGGCATACAAGCCATCTATGTCCGATTGTTTATATTTGCTTACATTACTATTATCCCTTATTCTACTACATATTTTTGGTACTATAACATTATTAGATACACTTATATACATTTACTAATACTTCATTTTGGCAAATGTTATTTTGTTTACATATATAGTATTGTTCAAAATACATTATGCTCTCATCTCGCCATTCTTTCACTCTTATTTAGTTATTTTACCACATATTAGATGCATTGTTGATAACCAAATTGTGTACAAATGTTGTACATGGTTAGTTTAGTGGATTCACTAACTTTTTGTTAGCTGAAATCTCTTTAAGTTATTGTATGGTAGTTGTTTACACCTAGTCCTATGATTGCAGTTAGTTAGTTTATTAAATTCCAGTCATTAAATTACTTGTATAATACTTGTGAGGTATTCTCATAGTTGTATTGAACATTCCTCTAACTACTGGTAACATTTCTTACTCTCTCTTTACAAGTTTTGTTAATGTTTTTTGATTAACACTATTGTCACATACTATTCTGTCTAACTGGTTTATTGTTATTATACATAATTTGACTCATTTAGTTGTGTCTTTCAATTCATATGGTATTCATTGTCTTGTACATTTATTCTTATTTGGTCTCTGTTTGAAACAATTATTGATAATTACCTTATCTAATTATTGTGTATGATTTTATGTTGTAGGTCCAGTTCATGTGAGGTTATGTGTCATTTGTTTGACAACAATATGCTTCATACTTTGTTCAGTATTTATCTTAAATACTGTCATGTCATTATGGCATGTTACTACAATTGTTCATTACTATGTTTTGCATATTTTGTACACATTTTACACTATATGTTTATACAATAATACTTGGTTTTTTAATATAATTATGTTACACATTTTGGTGGGTTGTATCTAGGCTTTGGTACATTGACTTGTTTCTATTCAACAAATTAGTTTATTCACTACTTATTTGTTTTAACATTTATCTACTTTTTGTCCTGTGTTTCTATGACATTCAGGCACATTTCATATCAAGGATTATAAAGCTTTTATTATTGGTCTCTTTGAGCAATTATTTCACTTTTCTGTATTATAAAATTGGTGGTCTTACTGATTATATTTGTGGTTTTACAATCTTGGATTAAACTTGGTACACTAATTGTTTGTGTATTTCACTTGTTAATCGTTGATTCTTTCACTTACTGATTATATTCACTTCCCTCAGTTATAAACACTTCACTAATATTGTCTGTGCTGTTTACTTGGGGTTAATGTTATTATATCATTTGTTGTTGCACTTATACAAAGTATTCACTGTCATTGTTTGTGATCACTTATTGAGATTCAACACTTGGTTTTTTATTCTTAATAGTCCAATAATCATTATTCTTCTTCTGGGTATTATATTGACTATGGTGCTTTCCATATTTTGGGAATGTTGATGTCTTGTTCTGGTCATACATAATCTTCATTCTTCATGGTACATTTCTTCCTCTTCTTCTTCTTCTTCTGGTTCTTTTTCATGTTAATTGTTTGTCATTTTTGGTGCTTTTCTTGGTTACTCACTATTTGTAATAATTCATGTTCACTGAATATAGTCATATTCTTCCACATTTTCACTCACTATTATGATAATCATTGTCCTATATTTATCTCATTATTATGACAAATTAGTCTGTTCTCTCACTATGGTGATTGTATTTGACATGTCTCTTTCTTATAATGATAGTCACTTTCGGCATATCCCCTCACTATTTTGATCTATTGGGCCTGGATGCTAACGTATTATATTGACTCATTGTATTTTCTCTTTCTTCTTTATACTAGATGATATATCCTTATGACTCTTCTTTCTTCTTCGTTGGGTTGCTTTAATATTATTTATTCGTAGATACACTTTTGATTTTCATACTTCTGTTCCTTCTTTCATGCTCGATGAAATATGCTTATGTTACTCTTCCATTTGACGTACTATATATTTTTTATGTAACCATTATTTTGGTACGTTACAACATGTACTTAGATAGTAGGATGATTATAATTGTAAACTTGGCCAAAAAGGCTATAATTATTAACGAGATACAAAAGAGTTTAGTATAACCATGTCATAAATAGATAAAGTATTCTATAATATTGCAGATAGTAACAAATTAAATTCAGAAGTAGATCAAGGTATAATGATAGGCCTAACAACCAGTAACATTATATAGTAAGTCAGATCAGGAAGGTTAGGTAAAGAGATTGGTAACAAATACTAAATAAAATCTAATGAATTAGGAGAAGTTAATAATAATTGATAATAACAAAAAAATAAACTCAAATTAAATAAATTTCTTATAATGCCATAGTGCAATGATACCGATAGATAATGTTTTGTAACAGAAAAATAATATTTGTTAAAATAAATAGACTAAGAAGAAACGACAGCAAAATATATAAAAATTAGTAACAAGCAATAGGTAAAATTATAATAGGATATAATGGAAATTTAGAAAGGGATTATTTTGATGAGTGGAAGAACATTGTATGAAATGATTATAATATAACATAATATCCAATAAGAATAAAAAAGATGGTTGCCAGGGACGACGAAAGAGATAGAATTTGTTGATTTGATTATTGAATAAATTTACATGAACGAAGACGGTTTAGTTAAAAGACGCTTAGAAAAGATTTGATTTAATTTAAATGCAAAGTCAACACAAATTTAAGCAAAATAAATAATAAATCACAATAGTATGGTCCACTATCATTTAACCGTATTATACAATTGGACAATCTAAAACTAATACATGAAAGTAACGAAAAATATAAAGGAAGAACTCTGATTGCAAAATTCAATAAAATGAACAAATGTTAAATTAATTAACTAACAAAACCAGAGAAATAACTACCTGCATAAAGTGATATAATCCTATAACGTAAAAGAAACGAAAATAAACACCAAATTATATCGGAACTTCAGTTTACACAATTCAATAGAAAAACGTAATTGGACTCGAAATTCGTCGAAGCACGTAACCACATTGGTGAACAAAAGGAGCGGTATTTCTGCATCATCCCAGGACCAAGAATTAAACTTTATTTTCAACTTGGAACGAAGACTGACGAGAGCAAATTCATCTGCATGCTGTTCTTGACCAAACCAGACGCAGAGGTTATTTGTACACTGCCTTATCGAGTCACGATGCCGAGCGGAC
The DNA here is from genome assembly GCA_034769895.1 of Magicicada septendecula. Taxonomy (NCBI): domain Eukaryota; kingdom Metazoa; phylum Arthropoda; class Insecta; order Hemiptera; family Cicadidae; genus Magicicada; species Magicicada septendecula. Next base: position 300,909,276 of record CM068374.1, on the reverse strand, counting down.
GGTAAAACTATAATTATTTTAAATATTATTTAATAAAAACTTAACTCTATATTGTAATACCTTGTATTCCTATTTATGCATTTTCTGATCTTACTAACAGTTGAAAGAACCTTCACACCCTGTATTTAAAGAAATATAAAATCATAACTAAAAATAATATAAAACCTTGAATCCAATCGATAATCGATTACTTTTAACATCTTGCCTTTTGTATCTACGTAAAAGAAACAACTTTGTTGGACAAGAAATATTAAAATATTAATAAAGAATCCTTTCAGAATTCAGATACCTTCTCATTTATATAAGATTTAGTGTAGTGTGAACAAGATATAAGATAAGTAGAGAGCGTAACTGAGAATTACCATACGCGGTGGGATAACCTACAAATTTCCGTTGTCTGGGAACTACAGCACTACTCGCGGACTGCTTGGGTATTAGAGAAAGAGAATACAATAAAAATTAATTCTCTTCTCTTCAACGCAGAATAGGCTTGAGCGAAAAATTTGAATTACACACTATACACGTAATTTTCACCCAACATAACACAATTATATTAAATAGAGAGGAACTGAGCTATACTTAAACATTATTATAACACGTATTAAAATAAGATACATTATAAATTGGCACTCACAACAGAGAGGTTTTTACGAGGAGGTACCGTTAAGTGATAATAATAATAATAATATGTATATATATATATATATCATTATATCGTCTTGTCATACCAAGCACATCACGAACTGACAAAATATATTGAAAATGATCTTATCTAGGCTAAAAGCGATAAGAGGACTGTTCATAAACTAAATATAAATCATCACACTATTCATAAATTTTGACACATGATTTGAATAGTTCAAAATGTTTGACACGCAAAGAATGTAAAAAAATAGTTCAAAAAATATTACTCAAAAACACAAGAAAAATTAAACTACCTGTGTGTTGATTGTCTTGATCTCACTGGAAATGATGCAGATTTTATGAAAATATAATAAAGTGCGATGATCTGTTAACTTTTTAGTACGATACCGAAATACAAGGAGGCACAAAAAACTCCCTCCAAATAGCAAGAAAAAGGAATTTACAAGATGAAATAAGTACTTATTTCCTTTTTTGTGACATTCCAGATATTCGTATAAGCAATTTGTTCCTCAGTGACAGGTAATCAATTAAATTTACTACCGTGTGGCTCTTGAGGTACCTAGAGAAAAGATCAGTCGTGTCCGGTCAGACTTTTTTGACCAGTGGATGCAACTTCATGATAACCCTCCTCTTCGACACCCATTATCTGTATCAAATCTTGTTCATCTTGTTTCTATACTAAAATATCTTGGATCATTCATAGCCTTTCGTAATACACGCAGAAAGATAACGAAACTCGAATTCACATGGGAAGAAAACATCGAAAGCTCTACGAAGTATGGTAAGAAATTAAGATACACAATGACAAGTACGGCAGCGATTATTGTGATATGAAACATGACATTAAAGGTTTCGCATGGGAAATATAGCTTATTACAGGAAGGAAAGACGGTTATTAAAGCGATACAAGTGGACAAGACTGATAGTAGAATACTGTCTTCAAGTATTCCTGGAAGTACCAAGTAAGGGATAAGGAAATTCGGAGATCTGCAGGAATAAAAGGGTCCACCAAAAACAGCTTGGAAAATAGAAGCCTAAAATGGTGTGGTCGTGTTCAACGTAAGGCAAAACACAGGCGGCTACAGGGAATCTTGGATTGCTAGCAAAGAAAATATGAAGATCGAAGCCAGTATTAGAAAAGGAAACGTAACTCGAAATGGGACGGGAGGGTTAGTCACAGTCACCATCTATCAATCGAGGAAACCAAAACTTGTGCAACTTCAAGCCACTTAAATTTTAAAAACAAAAAGCTGAAGAAAAGGATAAAGAAGTAAAAGACGAAAAAGAATCTTACTAAGTTGGTTTAAAAACTCGTTTTAAAATAAAATAACACATTTTTAATTTATTGCAACAGTCATTGTAAACGTTACATTGTTTGTGCAAAACATTAGAACAAACACAACACAGTTACTATATACATATTTGTGTGTGTGTGTTCCTTTGTGTCGGGTTGTAGTGGTTTTCCGAGTGGGCGCTTTTGTGTGGGTAAGTGATGTGACATAATTTTACAAGCAACAGTTTATTTTTGCAAAGGCATTACCCTGTGCCAATATGGTGACATTTAACTGTACAGAACAGAAAAAAATTAAAAATCATACAAAGCAAACGATTGCAGATGTTAACGATGTCAAAGATCACGATTTTATAGTGTCAAGATTCCGTCGCGTTGAGAAATAAAACTATGTTGAAGACAAGGCTTCAGAAGTTTGAGACCTTAATGGGGTGTATAGTTGTCGTAAAAACAACTCCCCATTTTAATCTGACAATAAAGAAGTTTTTAAAACTATTTATGATTGATTCTTAAATTTATTTTAATTTTTACTGGTATTTTATAGTTTCAAAGCGAAACATCACGTGCGTCGTATTAATTAATATTAAAGTTATGTTGATTTGGCTTTCTCATTCTTCATCACAAAATCGATATGTAGACATTCGATTCTATATAGATACTTTTTACTACTCAGTGTATTACTTCTTTGTTCATTGATCTCAATACTATTATTTGTATTTTTGAACGAGTCATTCTACCTTGGCGCTGTACAGAATATCGGAATAAAATATAAGAAAAAATTACAGCGTTCCTAGTAGTAGCTTCTGAAAATTGTTAGCTTATGATTGTTAGGTTTTGGAAATACCTCAGTTTACTGTTCCAGTTTTGCGTCCCACACCTGCTGTCTGCTGCCAATTACATTTTTAGTCATGTAAAGTGGTACACAATATGAAGTCTCTCCAGATAGTTAATCTTGCTCAAACATCTCATTTAGCTGAAAAAATTGACGCGGTTGGGGAAAGTGTTGCTGCTAATCCAAAACTGTCAATTCCGCGCGGTTTCACACACGGCAAATTTTAAGGAAAGATTTGGGTTTTTAAGCATATATTATTCAGCTGGATCAGCATCGATTCAGTAGCCCAGTGTCGAAAACTGGTTTAGTGGGTGTTTGGGAAGAAAGCAATTGAAAGTGATTTCGGAAAAAAAGTGGTTTTCAATGACAAAATCCATTTTAGTCGTTGGTACACACTAACCATCTAGAATTTATCCATTAAATTAGAGACAAGGTTCGATGCCTAATTAGTGAGATTAAATTAGCCTATGCTCAATTTTTTTTATCCGATAACGGGCAACCTTGTATAAAAATATCATCAGTAGCCAATTTCCCGATATTACTTTTTACACATAATTATAACCTTACAGTTATTTCAAACAAATAATTATCTCAAATAAAGATCTCCAGCATTTTCTAAATTAAAGTGTACTGTGTTAGAAAATATGAGATTACCCTTATTGAAAACTATTTTAGAATAATTTTCAATTTATTATATTATTAATTGTTAATTATGGATACTAATTACAAGTTACTAATTATTATTTAGTTACCATTAACATTTTAGAATATTCTATTTTTTCCTGTACAGATCACAAAGTTTATTTATTTACAAGGAAATTTGTTAGTAATAAGCTAAAAGGTGGGGTTTGGAAACAATTATTAGAAAATTTAAATTTGTGTTATAGAATCAAACTGACTGCATTATCTTTGAAGATTATGTGAATAATTGTTTACAATATTCACACGTGTTGCAGACAATTTTTCATTTTGTTATTCTTGTCCTAATATTAGTTTGTGGAGGAATGTACTAACATTGACGACCTGGATAAATTTCATCTAATGTTTGTATTTTCATCCATCTTGCTTCATTACGCAATCATTCATAGTTTCACTACGCAATTTGATTTGGTCCATCTTGCGTTGGGTATTTGACGCTCTTTTTATAAGTCTGCTTAATCAGAAGGTTGCAGTTTATACTATGTAATAATTTTTGTCCTTCTGTTTTCTCTTTACTCTTCTTCTTCTTTCCTGTATTGTCGTCATCATTATGTCATAATGATGTAATAACATCGTCGTCGTCTCCTTCTTCTTCTAGACTTAATTAGTAAGCAAAATGCCTGCTGTAGACCTTGAGTATCATGGTTCCAAGCTACTATGACCTCCTCCCATTTTTACAGATTCCAATATAATCTTCTCGCAGCTCATCTGATCTAGATTTTAAATCCGGGTTGTTCAAAATTTTTGTATTTTACTAGTAATGAGATTCATCTTGTTCAAGACGTTACTCAATTACTACTTAATATATCCGCACACTTGCAATCGCTTACAGTTTCAAAAATTGTCTTGCATTATGTTCAGCACCTGTTACTATGTAGAATTTTTGTAGAGAATAGTGCTATAAATCAAACAGCTGTGCTGATAATTATTGTCTTATATAGCCAACAGTATTACTATTAAAGCTTTTACGATCAGAAATATAAATCGTGCACGCCTAGCAGAAGGTGTGAATTTTGTTCTCTCCATAGTCTGCTTGATTTTGGTACTTGGTAGGTTGGTACTGGTATCAGTTGACGGAAAACCATCGAGTGTCTCATACAGGAAAATAACCTTCTCACTGAGTAGTTAGTTCGTATTTTCACTAAGCCCATTAGGCTGTTATACATTACATTGACACATTATATGAACATCTCAAGTAGGGTTAACTCAAAACAGGTCACTATTGTCATGCAAAGATCTTGGAGATACTCAACCGTGTACCGGACAAGGAATTATTCGACCTCATATAAGAAACGGCATTTAATATATTCAAAGCCGAGTGGGCATTCATTCACTTGAACTGTTATTGAAGAGGTTCTGAAGCCCTGGAACGCGTATCAGGGAAAACATCGAAGTTCTCAAACTTACGTGGGACAAAGTATTTCAGTTACTGCGACTCATATCGAGGAAGAGATTTAAAGGACTGGTCCGTACTGGCAAAGAATTTGAAGTACTCAAAGTGAGCAGATAACTTGAAGTAATAAAATTCGTGCCGGACGCGGTACTTCAAGTATATAAAATGGTATTGTGAACGGAATTGAAGCATTCAAGGTCATAGTGGGAGTACACAAACCCACATCGAGGAGCAAGAAGAGGGTAACCCCTTATCATGGGTAGCAGATTAGAAAATTTGCAATCGCTACAATGCGCAAAACCCCAAAATAAAGCGCAGACACTGTGTAATATTTATTAACATACAAGATAGCATCCAAATTCGTAAATTTTTATATAACACGATTTACACACAAGTGTGAGAGTATCTGCGTGGAAACAATTCGATAATTATTACATTCACTTACGTTGCAATTTTATACATATTATCTAACAAACATTTGCAAACAACTCTTGGATGTATAGAGAAAAACAGGGAAAAGACAATATAAGTGATTTGTTTATTCTGGAAGTTTTATAATTATTGCAGACATCTCCTGAGACTTATGACCTACTGTTTTCTTTCAAAATTCATAAATCCGGTGTCTGTGTAGGTCTCCTGAGATCTGTTCCGCTGGGACGGTGAAACTAGAACGCTGTCTCCAGTGACGTGTAGCCCGCAGGTTAAGTACAGTTTGCATATTACTATTTGCTATTTACATCTCACATAATCATATTTCCCTTACGTCAGGTCAAGTAGAAAATCATTTCTCAATTTACGTATGGAAGAAATAGCAAGGCTGATAACGTGTGTCAAGTTATGTTTATTTTACCTGTGCATCAACAAATTTAATTTGTCAAGTGTAAAAGAGTTAATGACCCGTCTCTGCTGACCATAGCTATGCAGTGTAGGATTTCTTAAACAATATGAGGGTAGTGCGATTTACCAGACCTGTCTTGACCTGACTTGTCCTTTAAAGGGTAGTGTGATTTGCAACTCAACATCTTTAGTTTTGCACTTCATATGTTAATAAGACTATCCTGTATTGATGAATATTTTAATAAACATTTTATTAGACTTTATTATGTGTTGCCAGCATGGGATTATTACTAAGTTAGTTTTCAGGTACCCAAAGCTTATAAAATCCTATTGAATATATCGCGGGGTTATTGGTAAAGTTGCCCGAAGTATAATCAGGTGAATTTACAGAAAACTGAATTAAAGTTATCAAGTGCAATGAATGAAAATTATTAAACTGACTTTCAAGTTTACTTTTTATTATTAAGTATATTATTATTAAGTAATAATTAAAAAATATTAAATATAATATACCATCCTAAAAGAAAACAACCTATATAGTAGCAGAAGATACGTAAGATTTTTAAATTGGCAGTACAAGTATTAAAATGTGTGATTCTTAATGTGTTTCCGAGTTGCGTTCTTTTTGTCATGATTGATATTCCACGCATCAACTTTTATACTGGAAAAAATACTACGTAAGGTTGTCGGCAGTAAGGCTTTACGTTATCGGTAAACATGTTCATTCCAGAACAGTGTCTGAGAAGTAGGGTATGCTGTCAACTTGGTCGTGTATTATTATAAAAGTAATACACTCTACATGGAAGAGAGTGTATCTATCATAGCCAGGCAAGTACAATTTTACAGCCTATCTCGATCAATAGACTGAAATATTATGTGAACACTATGGGGTTTAATGAAAATGAAAATATATGATTTTTGTTCAATGCCAACTCCTGCTAGACTAGTACACATATATACGAATAAGCAAGTTGTTAATGGAAAAATGTTAAGAGTGATTAGCGATAGTTAAAGTATATAATGGCGATGTCATTTAACTACGGTTTGTTAGAAAAATAAGTAGGTAGAAATATAAGACAAAAATAAATGAGTAGTTTAATAGCACAATAGCATCTAGGAGAACACGATAAATAAGAAACAGGAAAGAAAACAACTAGAATGTAAAGAAAAACAAGAAAATGAAAAAATAATACAACAAGAAGAAAAATAACTAGAGAAACAAGAAGCATAAGGAAAACACGAGAAGAAACAACAAGAACATAAAGAAAAACAAGGGGATAGAAGAAAAGAAGAAATTATGAGTAACAGATAAACGACGGGAACATCAAAAAGTAGAAGAGCGAGAAGATCAACAAAACAAACAACATGAACACTAAGAGGAACAAAAGGATAAAGCAACATCGAGAGAAGTACAAGAACATAAAAAAGAACAAGAAAAACGTGATCAATAACAAGAAAAACAAGGATCTTAAGAAGTACAATACAACAAGAAGAATAATTATAACATAAAGAATAACAAGATACAAATCAATAAGAACATCAACAGGGTAAGAATAACAAGATATGAAACAAGAAGAAAGACAACAAAAACGTAAGCAAGAACAAGAAACAACAAATCATTCAAACCAAGAAGAAAAATGTAAAGACGAAGAAAGAAGGAAGAAAAACAAGATGAAAATCATTAAAAAGATCAATAAGAAAATCATCAAGAACGTCAAGGAAACATATAAAGGAACGACAAGAACAACAGAAAGATTAAAAAGGTAAAAAATAACAAGAACAAGAAAAGTACGTGAAGAAGGATTAGAAGAGGGACAAGAAAAAACAAAAATCAAATAAGAAAGAGAACAAATATGGGAGAAAGGACAAGCGGAAGAACGAATAAGGAGACGACAACAAAAATAAGAGGAAGTAGAACACCAAGAAGAATGGAGAACAATACAAAAGTAGAAACAGACTGATTAATTCTGATGTAACTCTTAAACAAGAAGATTCTTTACTTGCTTTGCCAATAGAAAGGATTTTGTAGAAATGCCAATTAAGCATTTTAGTTATCAATAACTAGCATTAGAATAAATAACTAGCGGTCTGTAGTCGTCCCTTTTCCTTATTTGCCTTTGTTCTAATACTGCTGTCTGAAAAACCTTCCAACTTTATCGACTCAGCCGCCGCATCACTGGTTAATTATAACTGTTTTCCTTACAGTCGCCATCGCTGTTTACCGAAGCCGTTAACCGTTAACCCCACAAACTCTGAGTTAGGTAACGATCGTTATACAAACACGGGGAAGCGTAAGATTCAATGTATTAACTTTGTGCGACATAAAATGAGCGAAACTGATTACGTAACTAAAGTTTAGATTAACATTTAAACATTATGATAAACATATGCAATGTTTTAGTGAACAAACTTTAGTGTACTCAGTAACAAGGCAGCATATTAATTAATCGTAAAGGATAATGTCAACTTTTAAAAACATATATGATACATGACAACATTTCATGGGTTGAAGTTATAATGATACCCATATATAAGTAAATCATATCTTCAAATAACTTTTCTCTTTTCTTCAAATAAATACACTGTAAGTAGGTTTATTTTCACCTGACGCACGTTTCACAGAAATTATTCTGTATCCTCAGAGATTTGTTTGAATAGTAATTCTTGAAATTTTGTATACTGTCAGGTGAAAATAAACCTACTTCCAGTGTATTTATTTGAAGATATTACATAAGAGACCTGCAGGAAATTCAACGAGTTACTTACAAATGAATAAGTAAATAAATACAGGTATTTTTCTCAAGACCCCACATTTGATTCCCTCGTGACATAAAATCAATGTTTAAAACAGCATAAGTAAAGGTGTGTAATATATATGAACAAATCTACGGGGAAATTCCCCTCAAGATGAAAAAAAAGTTTCTGGCACACCTTGATGGACTTTCGGGTCCTTTTGACCAATTACCACCGGATTCTGAATTATAATTACCACTAATTTCTTTAAAAAATCACAACACTAACAAAAATTTTGAACTTTCTACTGGTACTTAAGGAATTTTAATGTTTAGATTTTAAGATTAAATGCCCCTTACTGCACCCAAATCAGACAGTTTTTTGGGTTAGTTAGTCCTATGTTAGCTTAAAAACGGTGAGCTCTACTGTCGAAGTAAGTGTAAAAACCAAATTTTCGAACTTAACAATTCATTTTTTATAAATATAGATTCTTTAAACTGTAATTTAATTCATGTTTTATGCTAAAATCTTGCGTTTAGCAACAATAGCAGTAACGCTAGTTCAGATTGTATTCTTACAAAAGTGTGAAAAGTGAAAAGTTTCAGTAATTTCAAAGAAGTAGGGCACCTGTAAAAATATACGCAATGTGATGGACTTCGTACGGGGTTAAATTATCATCCATAATGGTCAAAAGGACCTGAAAGTCATTCCTAGGAACATGTGCCACAAACATTTCTTCAACTTGAGAGAAATTTCCCGTGGATATGGTCATATATACGAGTTTCGCTTTGGAATGTATGCGGAAATCAACTATAAATTAAATCGGATTAATCAAATATTTACAGAGTAAACAAATCGCGCTTCTAAAAGGGATTCTGGTACGGTGCCGAATACGATTTTCATGGGTACACTTTATTACGGTCGTAACGTAAGTTGGCACTGAGGATCTGGCGATGAGTTGCAATTGACGTTCGATTGGTGAAGCTCCAGACCCGGCATAAATTAACATATCAACAGCTGTGCCAAGTTTTCACTGTGCAGATTGTTTGAATATCTCTCTGAGCAATTTACCAAGGACTGTTTATCTATTGGAGTTCTCTTAACGAGTTATATTTACTACTTCTTAAACAAATTTTTTTAGACAAATAAAAATAATAATGTGTTATTATAACGGACGCGAAAATGCAAAAAACTGAGTTGACCTTTGCAAACTCTTTATATATTAGAGTTTTGTAATTTGCTGATTGTCAGTTAGTAGTATTTGATTACAAGGAACACGTCACTCATATATAGTCAAAGCAGTAATGAAAAACTCAAAAAGTGAAGTCTCGAAAATACGGATAAAACTCGTCATGTACGAGAGCAAAAGGCGAGCCAAATACTAAAACACAATGTGAAACTACGAGAGCGTAAAAACACTTTGTTTGTAGTAACCGTGATGGAGAAAAAATAAAAACTTTCAAGCAGCGAGTAAGTAAAGGAAAAATGAGTAATAACTTAAGGAACAGAGACACAATGCCAAGAACTAAAAAAACAATGAACAAGATAGTAGTTGAAAGCTGTGTAAGTCACGGCTCAGACGTATGGGCAATCAATAAGGTTAGGGAGGAGAAATGCCAGGCAGCAGAAATAGAATAATGGAGATGAATCGCTGTTTTAACAAAAAAGTATATAGTATAGAAGTGAACCCATTTCAAGCAGAATATTAAACTAGGCAACAGAAGCACAAAACTAGAAACAGCAGAAAACTATTGGTATGGAATAGACATATATGACGGTATGAATGCCAAAAGGCTTACGAATTAGGTGACCCGTGTACGTAATAAATGAAGGAACAAGAACAAAAACAAAACGAATTTAGAAAATGAACGAAATAACATTAAAGAATGTAGAAAACTGCAAGAAAGTCGCAAGAAATTCACTAAATTTTGTATAAACATAAGAATCGTAGGTGTACTACACGCTTCCAGCTTCTCCCTTGGGGATGTTAGTTACAGGTAATTATTGAAATACTCAGTAGGAAACCAATCGTATACATGTAGGCCTACATAGCAGGTGCAGGAATGTCGCTAAATCCATAGGTGAGGTATCGTTTCCCACTACTGTATGTTGTAAATAAAGAACATGACTGTATTTGACATTTATTTTTATCTGCTGATGGATAGCAAAAACTACAAAAAATACGAAATACTACTCATGGAAGCCACGGCATTTCACCCCCCCCCACACACACACACACACAAATATGTATTAGATTGTTTTCTTAAAATATTATTTTAGAGGCTAAATTTAAACCTGACACTTCAAATAATAATAATAATTAGTAGTAGTAGTAGCAGTAGTAGTAGTAGTAGTAGTAGTAGTAGTAGTAATAGTAGTAGTAGTAGTAGTAGTAGTAGTAGTAGTAGTAGGAGCAGGAGGAGGAGGAGGAGGAGGAGGAGGAGGAGGAGGAGGAGGAGAAGCAGCAGCAGCAGCAGTAGTAGTTACTGATGTTATTGTTGTAATTGTTATGGCCGTTGTAATTGTAGTGGTAGTAGTGACATGATTTATTACTTCCTAATTGCTTTAAAAATTATAAAAAAGCTATTGACTAAATAACAGTCAATTTGCAAACGTCATTCGCTATAACTTGGTTAGCCGTGATGCAGACTTTTACTGACACATTTTATGACCTTTAGGCAATATATTAAAATCCTTTCAAAATAAGGTAAAAATGTTATTTCAATGACAAAAATTTGAGTTTCCAGTATTTCGTCCATGACCAACGAAGAGGTGAAAGCTAAACAACGAACTCCATTACTTCCCGAGATTAATTAATATTAAAAACTGTTGTAGTGTAGTAGTTGTAGGGAAATATTAATAGCGACTTCAGAACAATACTGGATGTATTGTATACTAAATTCAATCATTTTTTCCCCAATCTATGAATTTTTGCATAAAGTTTTTGCTTTCCTTTCATGAATCCTTTCACTAAAACAATCTTTTTCTCTGTGTATATACGACAGTGCCATGGTAGAGATAATCTTCATGTTTCAGTTCTTATTGTGAGTTCTTTTTCTGATTTTCAATTTACTCTTTTCTTTCAAACTGGCTATATACGCCGGAATTCTATTGACCAAATGTATCATTCCTCTACTCATGTTTGGTATTGTACAATAGCGTGTCTGCGATCTTATTTTTACACTGCATATGTAAAAGGCTGCATATGCATCTTCTAAAATACTCTAATTTCAAGTTTCGTGTTTATCCATCCGTTTATTAACAAAATGTCACAGTTAAGCGACACTTATAACTAAATTTTCAGTTATTCAGCAGCACATACTGTCATTACGCTACTCTTATTTCAACTAATTTTTTGATTCACTTCAATGTTTCCTTCTCTGAGAACACCGAAAACACATAATCTGAGCGCAGTATAAGTTATATACAAATACGAAGATCAAAACCAAAAAAAAGTATCATACACTCAAAAATATAAGTAACTAATAATCAAACATTATCCCCAAAAGCTACTACAACTCCGTACATTTTCTTGTCTAAGTTCTACGAAAAACTTGATAAATACACAGAGTACTCATGTGTTCATGGATGGTTCTCGCTCAGACGAAAACAATGGATGTGCAGTAACATTATCTGGACATGAATACTTATTCAGGTTGAACGGGGTCTGCTCGGTTTTTTTCTGCGAAGGATATGCAATTCGTTCAGGACTGGAAATAATAAAAGATTCCATAGGCTCCAAGGATATTATCTTCTCAGATTCTCGAAGTGTTTTAGATAGTCTGCAGCAGGAGGACAGCAAAGAACCCATTATTCAAGACATAAGGAACATAACCCTTGATATCTCAACTAGACAGTGCAAGGAAATTATTTTCAGTTGGATACCATCACACATCGGAATTAAGGGCAATGAGATGGCTGATAGGGCTGCGAAAACTGCTACGTTGAGTCAATATCATCCTCACAAACTACCCCACAATGACCTTAAGAAATATCTCCATTTAAAACTTCTGGGGTACTGGAATGATGAATGGCTTAAGTCACCACCCGCCAAGCTTTTCCTAGTGAGGAAAAATATTTACGAGCAGCACTCATTTGCTTCAGACAACAGGAGAAATCAAGTGGTCATAATAAGACTCCGCATCGGCCACATGCTACTGACTCACAAGTACATTTTCACAAGAGAGCCTCCTGCGAGATGTAATCGCTGTGGCACGGTTTTGTCAGCTTTCCATCTCGTTTCAGAGTGCCCTGCTCTTCAACATCTACGAAGCAAATTTAATATCCCTGCAGATGTGCGAAAAAGTTTGAATGACAAGACTGCAGCCGCCAACATACTTCTCCTCTTAAAGGAGATTCAGTTGTTAACAACAATATAGGTACGAAATAAGAAAATTATAAGAACATTAAAAATTGTGTAATTAAGTTAATGGATATGTTATTATGACTTATTGTTATATATTTGTTATATTTTGTTACTTAGTGTTATATTTATTATATGTATATTTAGTTATATTTATTTATGTGCATGATGTGTATTTATATTTTTGTGTTGTGGGGGGTTAATATTTCTCATTTTATTTTGCATCAGTTAAACTAATACTGTTATTTGTTAAATATTTTTATCTAACTCATTTGTTTACACTATTTGGTATTTAAACAAATATTTCCCATATGTTAACACATCTGTTTAAGAATCTGTACAAATTCATTTTTGTGGTCGTTAATGACCGTTGCTGTTGCAGGGACCTTAAAAAAAAAGACAAAACTTACTAAAAACTAGGAATTGGCTTTCAAAACATTAAAAGCTACAGGCAGAATACTGGCCATTTTTCCTGGTATATTTGCCTCAGCGATTAGCTTAACATTTGAAATTTTTAACGTGTGACTACATTAATAAACGAGTACACGAGCAGGCAAATAAACAGCGGTGGATAACAGTTTCTTTAATAGCAGACGTTAACTATTAGAGTAGAGCGGATTGTCGGAAGGAATCACGATGTTAAACGATAACCTCAACTCGTCGGCATCCCGTGATTGACGAGAACTTGCTGTACTCGTATTTTATGTGAGTCCATGTAGAAATTTAGTTGCCTGAATGTCCATTACGGTTGAAGTAGTAAAACAACATAACCATTAAGGAAAGACTAAAGAAATGCGCAATGTACTCAACAAACATTACATTTAATGACTACCATTGCATTTAGTAATGGAGGAAATTGGCATGAATCTGTACTGTGTCAGATGAGAGCATACAAAGCTACAGTCGTACAGAATCGAAGTTAGTATACATACTTAGTATTCACTAGCGTAACTAATTTGTAAACGAAAGCTTCTGTTCGCAGCTAACGCTATCAAGATTTCATCTTCCAGGGAAAATTGCTTTTACCGTTCCTTTGTGTGTGAAAGAAAAAAAGATTCGCATCAATATTCATAACGAAAAACAAAAAGGTGGAACGAAGTGTCTGAAGACCGGTTGCAGATTTCGGAAGGGAATTGGAGGGATTAAGGGTCGTTCACTTCCTCCCTTAATTTCTCCGCCGCTGATTGCTACCCCGTGCTTTGCAATTAACGCACGTTACTTAAAACTAAAGACTTGCTAACGTAAACAGAAATTTGAATTTCTAAAGCCACCGGCCCAAGAGAGGGCACCATTACCGTTCGTTCCTTTTGGTTTTGTTTTTAAACATCCCAGCTGCCAGTAGTTGGAGTGCTTTACTAATTAGTCCTTGCAAACGTCAATATCTTGTTGGTTGATGTAACGCAGATTATAGAGTCTTTACGGTCGCAGTATACGGTGATCATAAGGTAAACATAAGATTATAACCTTAAAATATTTATGTTTATTATGAAGCTAGTTAATTAACTACACAAATTATAATTAGTGAGTTTGATTAACAATCAAGATAATACAGTAAGAATAATTTAGTACACTTATCTGTGTACGTGTATGACATATCAGTTTCATCTACATATCTATGTTTTGAGCATATTGTCATTGATATTTCGAGGGTTATTTGAAAAATTCTTGGAGTAAACGTGAGCCCAGTAAATGATCACAATGCCTTGGTTACAATAATAACTGTGACCAAAAGGTCTTAATCAAGTTACAAACCACATTAGTCTGTTCGGTTCGTTCCGGTCCCAAGCGGACAGACCAGAGCTGGCCACTTCAACGCCCCACACCTCTGCGTCATTTCAGCTTATAATTCCTTCCGGCTTGTAAAGCACTTTACTTTTTTTATTCTGACGCAGCGCGTCATGTATTCTTGGCGAAGTGTGTTTAATAAACATCTGGATGACTGTATACAAAATAGTTTTTAAAACCTATCAGCAACTAACAACACAACGTAAACAGAGTTGTAATTGTTGTTTTCCTACAGCAGTAATGCAAAAATTGTTTGTGTTTTCAAAAAATAAACTACAAAAATATAATTACTGGTTTAGATTGTAACACCACGTGGACGTTTATTTAGGTATGTATTTTCGTTTGCACAAGTTGCAAACACGGAGGTACGCATCTCTCACGTCTCTACACAAACACATGCTCTCTCACTCTCTCTCTCTCTCTCTCTCTCTCTCTCCCTCTCTTCCTCTCAGACACACACACACACACACACATTCGTGTAAACATGTGTACCTCTAACACACGTTAACGAAATTAATATTAAATTAAAATATTTCTCTTATACTTATTTCGACCGTTTTAGCTCGTACGTCCCTCCGTGCCTTTTACGGTCTACCTATCACATGTCAAAGCCGTCTAATTAGATTCAGCATCATGCTTGGTCATCAGCAGATCTTAATCGTGGTCTTCGTCTGCTTCTGTATGTCCTCAAGATCTCCTGTGGATTATGTGTTCATTTCTCTTGCCTTATTATCTAATGCTGTGACCCGATAAGTACTCTACGCTTACTTTTTACCTTTTCAACGTTTCTTATCCATTCTTTCCCATTCATGTCTTAAATGTAGCGTCACTGTCTTCGTTGCTCTTTGTGCCCTTGAGATTTTGTTCACACGCAAGTTTGTGTTTTTGCGGACACCTAAACCCGAGATCGTACACAAAGACATTGAGTACGCACTGGTTGAAAACCTTCGTCTTGACGTATTGTAAATCTTATTTAGTTTATTATTTGTTGCCAATTTTATTAGGTTATGAATTCCGACCTCATTCGTCTCATTGTTTTTGTTGTTTGGTTCTCTCTACGTATCTTATAGTTTGTTCTTCGTAAATAGGTGGATATGTTACTTAAAAGTCGTGTCGTTTCTTGTACTGTTCTGATAAATTAATACACAAAATTTAGCATTCGATATAGTAAAGTGTTATGGCTTATTTGAAGGTAACGTAATTATCAATACAATACTAATTAAACATATTAACGAGAAATTTACACATGTTTAGTCTTACTGCAACCCGTTATGAGTGTGCCCCAGGCAGTATAATGTAAATATAATAAACATATAGCATAATAAATTAGTCTCCTGTCTATCCTTGACTTTGCAGCGGAGTCATGACGTTTAAACTGCCGCCGGCTCAGTGTCACATAAAAAGAAATTTAAATTTTCAGAACAAAGTATTTAACAAAAATATCCAGTAATCCACTGTGCACTAACATTCATCGTAATCTTGGTATAGATGACGTTGCAACACTGATCAAAGGTTATACTACTAAACATAACGCAAGACCTCACTGACACTCTAGGAGGCAACAAGTTTATCAACGTTAAGCGAATACTCCAGACTGTAAAAATCCTAATAGAAAATTGAAGACGACGGCACTCTACGAGGTGGTTATTGATGGGGTTGTAATGTAGCAAGATAATTGAAATCTAAGGATGCGTATGGATGACTACGAAATTATACTGTAAGTATAAAACGTAGAAATAAAATAAATTAACAAAACAAAATTTATATAATTTAATCTTACTTTAGATTGTTTAAGATGTGCGTGAGACTACTTTGAAAATTATGTCAGCAAATGTTAAAAAAATAATCAAGTAAAGTGAAAGGGAATACATACAATTAGTGGAGACGTATTGATGTGGCGTTGTTCCAAAACAAATCGGATGTTTGATGTGCTGTACATGTTTTAATGTTATTTTTATAACTAGTGTTAGAAACGCAAATCCACCTCAAATCAAACGTAATTCAGCATCCAGTATTCACATCTGTGACAAACTCAATCACGTAGAATCGACTCGGCTCAATATTAAACATAAGGATTTTTCTAGGGGCTAAGACTCACATATATAACTGCAGAACTGTGCATAATTACCAATAAGTGATTTCAGTAAAGGATGTTTCTATTTATTTGGTTTGTGTTAATACTCTGAGAGTAAAACACAATTGAATCTGACTGGCACAACTGACGAAACATTTGGCTATATTGGCATTGGGCGCTCGAAGGGAATATTTTATTTGAAGCAACTTTTGACGTTTTACTTTGAATTATTTGCTTAGTAAACAGTAGATTGAATGTAACTGTAACAAGTAAGTTACCACATCTGCAGGACTCCCTCATTATTTTAAACGACATACATTTAATGTACGTGATCTTTTTTAAAGCTTTGAGTAAAGTTCTTCGTGTGATTGGTTCTTACCGTTAGCAGAGAAACATCACGAGGAGGTGATCATACGTGACGAAAACTACGTTTACGTATGTTTCCATAAATAACTATAGACCTGTATCCAATACCTTTCACAACAATACATAACCGACAACAATTAGCAAACTTTTCGGAAACATAGCTTACAACCTTTTGAAGGCGACTCAAAACTAACAATGGGTATCGATACATATTATTTTTTTCAAATTATTAAAAACTCGAAGCTTGTATTCTGAATAAATTTCATTATAATCTAATACCGCATATACTCTTGTGAACGCAATTTCTTGACGTTCTCACTTTCATTTTTGGCTTTTGGTGCTTCTAAAGTTAAAAAGTTTGAAATTGTGCTTAATAGTGGAAAACTAATCCACAAAACTAAACAGATTATGTACTTTACCACTTGGAAAGTACAGACACCTCATAAAGTTGGGCGATAAATTAAAGAAAATCTCCCTAAACTGCAAGCCATGGAAATGGACTTTCGGAAAAGGTGTTTTGTGTGTGCATTAGAATTGCGAATATCAAAAATCAAATGCATGTTGACAAAATTGTTTAGACACCATAAATATAAAGCATCTTCTATGATACGGCGATGAGGAACGGATACCTGTTGACCGTTGGCCCAAATAAAATAAGTAATTATTACAACTACAGCCAGTAATTTTAATAAAATCATAATACAAAAAAGTCTAATAAATTTCCAATTCATCTAATTCGAACGTTACTTACAAATGTGAAAACGGATACGTCAGCCAGTTCTTGTCAGTCTGAATAAGAATTCTAAAGCTCAATAAAAAGTGTATTATTGCGACGATCGTTCGTAGCAAGATCTTTAAACAACGGAATAAAATATTGAACACCAGAGAATTCAATATTCAAAGCTTTGATAACATGTTAGTATTCAAAACAGACTCACGGCAGTACCGTAGTTCTAGCTGTACAATTTTTTGTGGAATATATGCTGTCACAACAAATAATAAATGTCGCCTACTTACAGTAATCCACAGAAAAATTAACAATTATACATCTGACATTAAATACCACACTAGCTATTCTGTTTTAGAATTTTCCTTCCGGTATATACCGCGTCAAAATTAACTTGTGTGGCCTCATATTACAAGGAGTATCCTCAGGGTAATGTGACTGACACCTGGGTCTATGGGTTACGTAGGCCTGACGATTCTCATTATAATGTGGGTGAAACGTTGCCGTACAAGATATTTTGACGCTGTCCGTACCGGATAAACAGAATGTACACCGGCCGCTAGAGCTTACGTGAGAATATGCCACGGTGATTAGACTACAGAATCTATTTCGCACAAAAACTCCCAACTCAATTCTGACTTGTTTTCGACGTACGCCGTTTGTATAAGCTGGTGAGGCTGCTTGTTGCGTAGTAGTTTGCGACACGTTTTCACTTGTAACAGAATGTTAGGAGAATAATGGATCAAAGTCTTGAGGAAACTAACGGAATGTTGGGAACTAATTTGTCCAACCGTTCTTGCAATGAGCACAGCGTAATCTATAGAATGTTGCCTAATGATAACGGAAAACAGTATCTTCGTTACGTTATGTATGTAAAGATTTTACACACACACGCGCGCGCGCGGGCACAATAATATTAACAATAAACAATATTTATAAAAAGATCTTACCTAGAGATAACAACAAATATAACTTTCCTGAAGTCATCAGTAGTACATGGCGTTACACTACATGGCGTTTGAGTTAACTGATGTAAACAAACTCAATAAAACTATTATGGAGAATGATGGGTTTTTGCGACGAAGTTTTGGTATCAGGTTCCGACGAAAATAAATTGTAGTTGTTAGGAGAGATACATATTGACAAAGACATATCTCAAGAGAACGATGGAGTTTTGGGGTTGTTAATAGGACGACGAATGATAAATTGTCAAAAAGTTATAGAATGGGACCCTAAAGAAGGGTTTACCAAATGTTTTATTATATTTCACATCGCGTGCTCATTATAGTTATTCGGATCCCGCTGTGCAGATCACAGATATACCACTTCAAAGCCACTTTATAATTTACATATGCACCATATGTCTACAAAACTTTAGTTTATTAGTCTTAAATTGTGTACGTTACTAATTATAAAATTTTGTCATGTTTTGTTCTCTGATTTTTATGTTATTGAAAAAATTAAAACTAACATAGGATCACAACCAACATGCACATAATATTAAACCTGGCATTTAATACATTCTGATAGAATATGTAAAATAAGTAACTGAAATTGTTGTAATAACATAGAAAACTAATCGCTGGATTAGTTCTTTACATGTCATTTATTATTTATTTCTAATTGCATAGATAAAAAAATAAAATAACTTAATATTCTTTAAACTATGCACGAGTAAAATAAAAAAAAAAACAAATATTTTTTAAATAGTCTTAAATGTTTTACAAATACTTTTGAAACGCTATGCATGTAGGTGTCATTTCTGATGATCATATTTTGTCTTTTAAATTTATAGACAAAATTCGCCTACCAAATACAATTTTGCCAAATTAACCTCATCCTAGTACAAGTTGTAATTCGGGATTGGTTAGGTTTGGAATCCTTGGATCCTTGATCAGAAAAGGTATCTTTTCCAGCAGGATTATAAGAGCCTTGAAGGAATAAGTCTATTTAAAATCATGCAGTGAAACGGAGAATTAATCTTTTCAGTTTTGAAAAGACAAAGTTATGCAAGACAACAGTTACCGTGAGCAACAATCACCTAGGGTGGGAGTTTTCAGCCTGGATCTACACCTTTTCCTCTGAACGACACTGTTCCCTACGAGTAGCAGTATAGAAAAAGAGTATTTTTCATTAATAATAGAATTTATGTCCGGGCTTTTTGGCTTTGGTTGATTGTTTTGTTTTGTCATTGTGTAAACGTTTTGGCCATCCACTGAAGGCCTTCTTCAGAGGAAAAAAAGTTCATAAAGTCTTAGAAAAAGGGGTGAAGAGCCGAACGTACCCCTTAACGGAGGTAAAAGCAACAAGTTACCGGGAAAACGGGATTCCCTATATAACATGAATAAATTCTTTCATCCGGAGGTCCCGGATAGAAATGCTTTCATTAATGACTCATATGATAATATTTGTTAGTTATAAGTATGTTGTCAGTATATATTGTAATAGTCTTTCACAAGTATATGTGTTATGTGTCTTATCTATTTTAATTTGGAATTGGAAGTTTAGTAATGTGTTTTGCGAACGTAAATGGTGTCGTTCGGAAGCGTCTGGTAGCCTGTGTGCCTTACCTGTCCCTTCTCACACTTTCGTAATTCCGGATAGGCGCCAAATTGTTTTTCGTGAAAACAATTAAAAGTTTTTATCTGTATAGTTTTGATATTGCACTATTGTCAATTCGAATCGTTCGCCGTCTGGCTTGTTACTGGTTCTCGGTTGAGTGGGGGAAAACGTGTTGCCAACTTGAAATAATGTTAGTTATGTTGACCCACTGCTAGTAAACAAAACATACACAATATTCTTTACAAGTAAATAATGGACAGTTGTTATCGGTACACACTCTTTTATTAGGCTTTTGACTGGTTAGTGTTTGTTAACGCTTCATAAAATTAATAATTTATACAATGATTTTAGCCTCGGCAATATTCGCTCAATCAGCGGATCGCTGGGTTGGCAGTACAGTGTTTATATTAGCTGCAAGACAGTGTGGTTATTATTTTACAAAATAAATCTGCCTATAGGGTTCTTTTAAGTACGAAACAGAGGTTTATCTAACAAGATAACAAAATTAGAACATATCATTTAAAGTACGTGATCATTAAAATCAAACAAGGTTTACTATAAATTAAATATTGTGGTGTTGAATTGTGACAGTGTCGTTGGTGTATACATTGGTTATCATTTGGTCATTCAGTGTTTACAAAGTTACTTTTTTATTTTATCAATCCTTGAAAATACCTTCAGTGCTAGTGAGAGTTTTATCATTTAGTTATAATTTTGTGAAAGAGAATTTGTCTTTATTATAAATCAATAAATTCAGCAATACTCAACGTTAGTAGATAAAAGATGTATTTTCAGTCGTCTAAGTGGTGTAATGGGTTGATGTCGGTTCTTCCTTCTTCAGTCTTGGGCTTCGGGAATGGTTGGCGTCTTCTTCTGGTCGAATTCCATATATTTTTTGGTCATCTGGATTATTTCCGCGCTGGTCCTTGGTATAGTTTGGTTGAAATGTCCTCTCGTCAGTTATTCTGGTCCTTCTTCATCAAATTATGGGCACTTATACTGTTTTAGAGTTAAAATTTGTGCCCTTCACGGCGTGGCTTCTCTCCAGTTTAGCGTCACTACAGTTATTCTTGTTCCTAACTGAAAATTAGTCAATACACGGTTGTTGTCATGGTAACTCACAATTTTTGATTGGCTGAAATTGGCTTGAGATCATTGTTAAGATATTTGAATTTTTATTTAAAATGGTCACAGATCTTCTAAATGTAATTAATCTTCAGTACTCCCTTTTTAGTAGTAAATATTATTACCACTGTTCATATTTTGGCTCAAGGATTAATTTGACATCAAATTAATATAGTATTTACTTAGGTATCAACATTTTGACAGTTTTGTGGATTTTATTTAATTATACTGTTTTCTTAATTTACATTATTATCATAATATTTCTGCCTTAACATGATAGTCTAATTGTATTTCATAGTTTATGTGGCTTAGTCTTACTAATGTCAGTGTTTAATTCTAAAAATTGAAGTCTTTTGTAATTTGACTGTTGGGAATCTGTCTAGGCTTAGATAGCAATTGACTATTTTTTCTTTAATTACTGAGATTACATTTTATTCTTCTCTTGTATGGGTCCTGATTATTTTAATATATGATTCTGTTTATTTGCTCAATGTTTATGTCTGTTCTAGTAATTGTGCGTGATTTTATTGGTTTCATATGTTAATTTGTATACTGTCATAACTGCCTTTTAGTGTCATTGTATCTGACTGTATTTATTTTGTTTCTTGTTTACTGGTTTTTGTTGGTTTTTAATTCTTATTTATTGCATCATATAACATAGCATCTTATGGTTTTAACAATTCCCATAGATATAATTTTTATTCATTAAAACATAATTATTTTGAAACATAAATCTTACTCATTAAAACATAATTATTTACCTTTTATTATCCACTCATACTCTTCAGTGGGTAATAATTATTTTATAATATCATTAAAAAAAAACAAACATATAAACCTTAATTAATTATTTTGATTATTATAGAGAATCCTTATTACTAAGCTATCTGATACTGTTTTATTAACTAATGGTACCTAATACCATTTCACTATGTCTTATTAACTCTTATCATGATTATTCATTGTTTTTATCCCTTAATATTACTGACATTTTCTATATGGTGAATTGACACACTGATAGTCTATCTTTCTTACTTTCCTAATAATCTTAATAGTCACTTATTACATTAATTGACACACATTTAAAACCATGATAATCAGTTATCACTAAAGCTAACTTAATTTTAACACTATTAGTTTATTTAGTTACATTTTGGGTGTCCACTCACATTGGCCTTTCAACTACCACAGTCCTTCCTGTGTTTGACCATTATTAGATCTCACTCATTTATAACTTATAACTTAGTTTATGCACTTATAAACTTTGATTACGGTTTTATCCGTGTTTATCACTTTTTAATGGGGTTTATTCTCACTTCGGGGTATTAACACTAACACTTTGCACTCAATCTTGTTTTAGGGTTACTGGTGGGTAAAGATTAGTGTATTGCTTATTCAAAACTCTCTTTCTTACATTTATTTTAAAATGTTCATCCTCCTTACAATTTATAATCTCTCACTTTGTGTGGTTTGACTATACATGATATGTTTGTGTCGTGCTAATGTGATTTGTCCTAGTTTACTCTATTTGTTTGGGTTAGTGTACCCTTCTATATCTCAAGTCCTTAACAATTAATATTTTTAACTTGTCTGTCTTCAAATTTATTACTATCATATACAATTTTCATTAACTAGTCTTTTTCATTGGTTCAACATTAGTATAGTATTCTTTCTGGGCTCACTTTATTTTGCCATAGTTTACTTGTCACTTCCTTGGTGTTGTTGCTGATTACACCTTCACACTTCCATGCTAATTCTTTGTTCATTATTATTCTTATTATTACTACACTCTTGTGGTAGTGTGGTGGCTAGTTCTAGTTCACTTACAGTTGTCATTATTTATATTATTCTTGGTTTATGGGGCTGGTTCTACTCTCTCACTTACCATCTATTGGGCTACTCAGGTTAAAAATCGCTATGTATTACTGTATTTAACATTTTGGTTTGTTTGTTTGTTACTTCTTTATTATTAGATGTTACTGTTCTGACTACCTTGATATGTTTGATCGTGATATTATTTTGAGTCACCCATTCCTTTAATCTCTGAGTCACCCCTTTTTATTTTAGTGTTAATGATTAAACAATTTATCTTGTCATGTTTTCTTCATTTTTGTTAGGTGAAGATATGTACCATTACAATATATTGGAAAACTGTTATTGTCATTTGTCTTCTTCTTGTCATAGCTTTGTTCATTTTCCATTCTTCTCGTATTACCATACAATTTTCCTCTTCTATGCGTGATCGTTGTCCGATAAGTTCATTTCTTACGTTGGAGTCTAGACGATCTGCCGGCTCTAAGCAGATAATTCATTCCTAAGGCTTCTATTTTATCCTTTGACTTCTTACGCTGTTGCCAGCATTCAGCTTTATATGTTACATTAAGTTCTACTATTTTTTTTATTCTCACCTTAATAGAAAAGTTTAGCTTTGACGGCTAAAGCAAAGAATAAACTCGTTATGTAGCACTCATGGCCTGGTTTCGTTTATTTCTGATGTCTCCTTCCTGTGTTAATGTACTTGTTAGATATTTATACTGTGTACTCGCTTTAATGAAAATGTTTTCAAGTTGGATGTCATCTGTATCTTTAACCACTACTAAATGCTCTTTTAAATACTATGAAAATAAGTACACAAATTTTCTATATATTTTACCAATTAAGTGTAATTTCAAAGATAAATAATAATGTACGGATGACTACCGAATGATGTTCGGCTTTCCGTAACGGGGAAAACAATATACACTATGACAAGAGGGTAAATGAAAATTACACGTTGCGCTTTGAGCACAGCGCGTGTGGGGGTTACGGAGTAGATAAAACCTGTCAATACCTTCTCACGTGTACGCCTACGAGAGATTAGAAAGCATCGGTTAGTTATTGACGGACGGACGTGAGGTTCAGTAGCGATTGTTGTGTTGTTCATCAGAGAGGAAAATCGTTCCAACAACACAGAGGCGTCTCACGTGGGGCGAATAGGAAACTTTCTATCCTCTATGTAAACCTACACCGCAGTTAGTTTTACTGCTGTCTTTGTATGCCTGCGAATTGTGCTCATAAAAAGCACTAGCGTTGTTATAGAATCTGGTTATGCATTCGATACGCCACGCAGAGAAAAACAGAGGTAATAGGCTAAATAAAATGGTATATTTACATACCTATTGATACGTAACATATCTTGTGATATGTTTCAAACAAAAAAAAAAAACATACTGATCTTAAATGGATAGTGTCACTTTTAGATTTTCTGGGATCCACATAAAATATTCCAACGTAAGCCTACACAATATTCTTGGAAGTATAACACTGTAATAGCACGTTAATTAAATCCTTCAACTAATTATTATATTATTCTAGAAGTACTTAACAAATTTAACATAATTTAACATTAGTTATCGTCACTTAACTTTTTTAAATATTAATATTACTTAATAATAGACTACTATAAAAGTCTATGTAAATTGAGTTATTATGAAAAACTACTACAATACCAAAAAACAGTGATACCGGAATTAATGTTTTACGCTTAAATGTTTGTTAATAATTACGAATATTAAAGAAAGTTGTTAAAATACTTCGGTGGCTGAAGACGAGTTATCGGTAACACTGGATGTGTAAGGACATAGAGAACAAGGCGTAGAAGAGGTGTGAAATAACGGAAAATGACAGATTTATTTTAAAGTTCTTATCTAATGGCATTTATTTTATTTGATGGCATCACATTTAAAAAGAAGATGATGAACGAGAAAAAGAAACAGTGAGCCCCAATGAAGACTAGTAAATTTTATCATAGCTTATGTTATAGCTCTGTATTGGTTTTCTACTAGCTTCGCTTAAACAACGTTATCTTTAATACACTATAATTAATACCGTCATTTCTCACTGACCTCTTTCAATTACTGATTATTATTGTTCGTGTCAGTAGTTTAAACAACATTTCAATCGACATACAAAGATATAACAAATATAAATCTTATGGAAGACTAAGCTAATGGTTACTTTACTTGTATAAGAAAAGAAATAATGACACCCATGCTTTAAAAGTTTTCTAATTATACAATTGTCTAGTATACACTATCACAAAAAATAATAAGCCAATTACAGTAAAATTACATTAGTTCGCAACATATATACGCAAATAAATACTTGACACTTTTACTAATCGGTTGCTTATTACTTGAATCGATACGTTTGTGGAAGTCTGACGTACAAGAAACATTAGTGCAATTCGTCTAACCTAATCTAAATTAACGCAACTCACCTAACCAGCATCATTATACAATTTGAGTTTACGGTTTGGTTAATAATTAAAAAATAATAACTCCTCATGTTCACAAATTTTTAATGATTCAATACTTGTTTCTGTTAGAAAACTATTTTCAAAAGTGAGATAATGTAAAATAAATGTTCTCGCATTACGTTATACTTTAACTTTACTTGTAATCAGAAATATTTACTTTTCTCTACCTGAAATATTAAAAAATTTTAAACAATCAATTGCTTATTTTTCTTATCATTCTTCTTATTCTTCTTCTTCTTATTATTATTATTATCAATGGGCAGTAGAAGATGAGGAACAACTAGAAGGAGCCCGTTTAGGGCGCAATAGGGTCCATCCTGAAGTAATACGCAAAGCCGTTTCAGGATGGATATGAACGCCTGAATTACAGGTGCCTTTTTTAGTGGGTGAGAGTCCCACACACCAGAGGAAGCACAGCCTCCTCTGACGATACATAAAGCATTTTCCCCCTCGATAAAAAAAAATTATTTTTGTAAACTTCTTGTAAAACAAGAAGTAAACTACGAATAAGAACAGAATAACATAGAGACCAACAGAAAGTAAAGTAAATAGCAACAGTCAGCGATGATAAGCCACAAAATTAAGAATGTAAAGATAAATTGCAACGATCAATCTATAAACTGTATAAAGTTTTTAATAAATACAACGTAAAAGTATCTAGAAATTTAACTACCATGTGGGTTCAAAGGAAAACACAATTAGGTCCAAAATAATTATTAACAGTTACATATTGCAGCAGGTTAAGGGCCAATATTTTAAGTTTTAAGTATAAGAGGAATGTAGATAGTAAAACCCATACATATCAAATGTAACCATATCAAAACACTTAAAAACGAAGTAGGAGCAGGTATTAAAATTAAATTTAACGAAATGATAATTCAGCCTCTTTTATTTTACGTATAGCAGAGACACATGTGATATTAAAATAAAAAGTTAAAGTACGGTTGCCCAAGTTAATCTACTACGAGGCATAAAAGCATAGACAATTTCTGCAGAATTAAAAATCAAGACATTTGCGACGACGTCTTACGTTAAACAGCAATGAGAAAATAAAAACTCAACGGTTAAAAAAGGGGAAAATCGCAAAAAACTTGTGTGTCGTGGGACACACGGTAGACGTGGGAACGTGAGTGTCGAGTGCCGAGTGAGATGATTCAATGTGTAAAAGATTGTTCGTATGTATTAGGAATAAGAGAGATTTTATTATAAAGAACTAAGATTCAAATAAAAGTAAACAGATAATTAATTGAGACGAGGGCATACTAGTGCTTTATGTACTTTATTATAATAAATCGATATTTACAATAAACATGAATGGAATCATATCACACGTAGAACATTCATGCTTTCATATACAACTAATATGTAGCAAATAATATGATACGTAGCAAATAATTTGTTGAAATGTAATAATATGATTTACGCAATATTTAGTTGAATAGTAGAATGCGATATGCGCAGTATGGTAATTCAATTTAGTACAAAAAGTATTAAAAATATTTTGTTTTAATTAAATTGATTGTGTAATCACCAAACCTAGTTTGGTGCTGCTCTCTGGTGGCGGGGTGGTGGACCTGAAGTTAATGCTAATGTAACGTGATAGATATTGTTACGACCGGTCTCACAGAGCCTCATATGATACAGTGAAAACAAAATACAGACACCAATAAAATCACCAGTTACCAGCTTTAATTAATCACAATAATTCAAGTTAAATTTGTCTCCACGCAATAATAATGTCAAGCAATAAGAGTTCAACACTAATTATAACACAGTAAACCGTTTTCACTAATCTTCAACCACTACTTGATCCGCACTAAGGAAATCGCTCATCGCTAACTGACTGACAAAGCCAGACGATCTTGCTTTTATAGGTCGCGTAGAGTTCCAGAATAACTTTCCATCCTTACTGCGGCGTGCCGCATAAAGAGTATTTACAACTGCTCTTGAACATTCAGGAAGTTACTTGAGAGTTACCTGAGTGGACGGCCTTGACACAGACGTGGCACACTGGGGTAGTCGAGAACGACACTGGCGTGTAGAACGACACTTTCGACTGTACGAGAGTGTTCCGTAATTGCTTAACAATATGACGAAAGAAAATACTGTAGTGTTGCGCTCTGGTGGCGGCCATGAAGTAAACGGCAAACAATACTGTAGTGTTGCGCTCTGGTGGCGGCCATGAAGTAAACGGCAAACAATACTGTAGTGTTGCGCTCTGGTGGCGGCCATGAAGTAAACGGCAAACAATACTGTAGTGTTGCGCTCTGGTGGCGGCCATGAAGTAAACGGCAAACAATACTGTAGTGTTGCGCTCTGGTGGCGGCCATGAAGTAAACGGCAAACAATACTGTAGTGTTGCGCTCTGGTGGCGGCCATGAAGTAAACGGCAAACAATACTGTAGTGTTGCGCTCTGGTGGCGGCCATGAAGTAAACGGCAAACAATACTGTAGTGTTGCGCTCTGGTGGCGGCCATGAAGTAAACGGCAAACAATACTGTAGTGTTGCGCTCTGGTGGCGGCCATGAAGTAAACGGCAAACAATACTGTAGTGTTGCGCTCTGGTGGCGGCCATGAAGTAAACGGCAAACAATACTGTAGTGTTGCGCTCTGGTGGCGGCCATGAAGTAAACGGCAAACAATACTGTAGTGTTGCGCTCTGGTGGCGGCCATGAAGTAAACGGCAAACAATACTGTAGTGTTGCGCTCTGGTGGCGGCCATGAAGTAAACGGCAAACAATACTGTAGTGTTGCGCTCTGGTGGCGGCCATGAAGTAAACGGCAAACAATACTGTAGTGTTGCGCTCTGGTGGCGGCCATGAAGTAAACGGCAAACAATACTGTAGTGTTGCGCTCTGGTGGCGGCCATGAAGTAAACGGCAAACATTTTGTCATCAGATGAGATCAAACGCCAAACAGAGTAATTAAAGAACACGATTAATTTTAATATTTACGTTATCCTTATAATAGTATTAAAACACTTAGAATGCTGACACTATTTAAAATATAAAACTTTGCTTAAAGCAGACATATTTGTGGCAATGGGAAATTTTGGGTAGCTATATGGGGATAAGAGGTTTAACTGACCTGGTAACACTGCTATTTCGTTTCACCTATTTCGTGACGCCTTAATTAGTTTACTGCCCTAGCCACGCGAGGTGTATGGGACTGATCCAAGCATCATAGTGCTGTATATAAAGGTCTCGCTTCAATAATCGATTACAAAACATTGCCTAAACGAGCTATCGAGTACAGATACCTGAAGACGGGAGATGAATGTGCCTAAACCAGCAATAATGATGAGTTTAAACACCCAATCAGTTGAATCACTGAAGTGCGGACATTCATGATTGGCGACTTATTGATCTTTTTCACTGGAAACTTATTGGCGGCCTGAAAACTTTTTCATGACAAAGAAGCGCTTTCATAACTTCGTGGTAATGACGGAAACGAATTTCAAATGCGTGTCGATGAATCGTGCTTACAGTAAATTATGTCTCCTTTCAAGATGACGTTTCTATTATTATGTAATTAATGATATACTTAAGAAAAACATGTGAACAATTGTTTAGTTAACGTTGTGCTTGTCACAACAGAGAATCGTATTTGAAAGATTGTGCACAGCACGCAAGAAATACGATAATATATATATAATAAAACAAAGTGCTAGAAAGTAGCTGATTTCTTTTGTATTTTTTCAAGAATTTCTTTGTTTATATCACTCCTTTTTCTAGCTTAAAGATTTTTGAAAATGTCACCATTACAAAGATCGGTTACTAAAGTGAACAATGAAATGGCTACCGCGACGGCTGAAGAAAAGCTAAAAAAATAAGTATAATTTTCATTAGGTCTAGTCGTGTCGCAACAATCTTAATTACTTGACAATAATATCCAAACTAAAAAAACACACACAAAATTCTTTTAGTATATCGCATTTTTTATATAATAACTTTTCCCATTTCGTGAGATTCCTGTACGGATAAACGCATGTGTTCCGCAAGTTATTTATGCATGTATTCATGAAACTGATTTATTTAATACTTATTTCCATACTGTTGCACGTATGTTATTCACGATGTACGTTATAAACATTTATTTTTAATAACCACATTAAGAAAGTGTTTAAAACACTATTTTTCTGTGACCTCATTAATACATGCCTTACATGCCGGTTTCATATTCAGAACTCATTTAAGATAGATAGGAAACATTATACTTTTCAAAGAATGACAAAGGTATAACGTTTTGAGGTTCATTCTATGAGTGTTAAAGACGATTTGTATCTTTTAAAATAAAAAAGGACGTTGTTAATTAAACCTTAAAGCATTTTTTAAACGGTCCTGGCATTATTTAGACTCTTCTGTTATTAATCTCTACGTTTTGTATTGACGTATTTATCAGTTGCAGTTGTCAGAACTGTGACCTGCATAATTTAATGCCGCTGGCTTGTTGATATTTTGAACATAGAATTCAATCAGCAATCCGTCTTCTTACTTCCATGTAGGAACTAGACACGCAAACAATCGTTTTAATTTATGCTAATGGTGGTAGAAACAAAAAATGAGAATTTACGTGCCGGCTCTTGAAATGCGCGTAACAACACGAACGTTTTCCAATTCACGAACACGAGCAGCCATTTAAAAAAAGATTATTATTAAAAGTCTGATTAATTATCAGATTTTGATGTCCTGATGACCTTGTGTGTTGTTGTAGTGATGACAATAAGCATTTACATGATATAAGAGAACAATATAAAATATTCTGCTGGTAGTTATAGAGTACTTAATATTTATTTACTTTTATAATGTATGAATTTTGCTTTCAGGTATTCGGGTGTTCAGCAATACGTTTGTCTACTTATAATTTATGTATAAGTAACTTATATATAAGAAACTTATACTCTGTCATATTCTTAATTATAATAATTATTATGCTTATTATTGCAAGTTATAAATACTTATACGTGCATAAACTATTAAAATGATTGAATATTTACGAACAGAAAGAGCAAAATAAATAGGACACATCGATGAAATATTGAATGTTTAGACGGTAGCGTAGGGAAACTCTGAGAGAAAAGTGCAGAGTAAGTCGCCGCTGGCAATTGAACAGTTTTTCAAAGGACAGTAGATATAAATTCTGTTAAGAACGAATGCGGACAGAGGAGGGCTGCGAATCGGACTGGACACTGTTAAGGAGAGAATTGATTTAATAATTATTTATATTTCATGAGGTTGTACGGATTCCCCCTTAATTCCCCTTAAGTATATTTATGTAGTAAAATCTGTTAATATAAATTATTAAATGCCTACAACTTTGTTATATATAAGTTTTGGGTTTCAGAGAGTAAACAAAAATTAAAGTCACAGATAATCTCAAGGGCAACACATTGTCTCTACCTCAGCGCTGGGGTGAATTGGCGGACACCTTGACAATCGTTTTTGCGACAATGAAAATGGCCTCCGATGGTGGGACCTAAAGGTATGTCTTTAACAACAGTCAATCATAGCCTAACGGACCGGCTAATAATAATTCTAACAACGGCATTAAAATTTGTAAACTATTTGTTTATTCATAATATTTCATTGACATACATCCCCATGGCTTTACGAATATGAAATATTGTATCATGTAATTTACATTACACGAGTTTGAATTTTGCAATTAACTGTATTATTCCATCACTACACTCTTCCCTCATTAAAATACTTCCACCTACTATTTCTACATTTTGTAAAGGAAATATAGAACTTAGATATACAAAATTCTGTGACAGAAAGTACGTAGATAGACAATAGGAAACAGAAGATGTAAGCGTTACGAACATTGGTTTATGTTTACAATAACGCATAGATGGAAACATAAAACTCATTATCACAATTTCTGTTCGCCTTTCAATAAATAAATGGTGATCAGAAAATTCGTTATTCACAACTTTGCTTCAAGGTTCAAGTAACAAAGATACTCATATACAAAAATTCTTTAAGTTTTCGATTGTCCAACGCACACTAATGTAATAAACAAAGGGGGTAGGGACCTCCCTATCTTACGTATGTTAAATAACGCATTTTTAGGTACACATAACTCAAAAAGTATAAGACATAACTTTTTCAAACAAGAACTAAATTAAAGAATAGAGCTGTGGGTATATGGTAGACCACCTATTTTTCTTTCTGCTCAATCCAAAAAATTTTCATATAAAAAAAGTAATGTAACATTTTTTTCTTGTACTTTTAAAGATTTTTTAGACTGAATAAAATTTATTATCACATTTATAGACATTATATGTGGTCTACCATGTAGAGAATAATTAGTTTTATTATTGGTATAAGTTTCAGACCTCTAGGACTAAAAACAAATAATCTACGTGAACCTAAAATTAAAAAAAGGGCGTTTCCGGTAAATTGCGTTTGAAAATAAATATATATAAATAATGTAGGTAACTTACTCCTAAAAGAGTCCTGGTCCATAATCTGGGCCGTTTTTTCTTCTTCTTGCTTTTCTGCATCCTCTGTTTTTCTTTTTAACTGCATTTTCTTCATCCTTGCCTCTTTTGTTATATCTTCTGCAGCTTTTTCCGCCTTGTAAATTCTTTTGCGATCAAGAGTCTGTAGGCCCTGGATTGTGTTTTTGCTAAGTGTACACCCAACTCCCAAACTTTTTAGAACAGTACTTTTGGCTATATTTCCATCATTAAATGTTAGAACAGCATCCGCTACTCCTAATTCTAATGTATTTATCCCCATAAATTCTGTTTTTGGCACTCTTTTCCAAATGACGCTATTGAAGAATTCATTAGGGTTTTGAGTTTGGCCATGGAGATATTTCCTTAGGAGGTCCGGGTTTGAAAGGTCTTTGAAAATGGGTTTTATAGCCAGTAAAACAGGCTCTGGGAGAGAATGGTTGTGTGTGTACGTCGTGTTAGTGGCTATGGCTCTATTGTATTGACACCAGCTCTCTTCGCCTTTTGGGCACAGCCCATGTTGGGGGTTCTCGTTAGTAGAGAGTTTATGAAAATAAATTGACCAAACATCTCTTTCATATTTTGTAAGTTATTTGTGTTTCTTCTAATTGCCAGATCATAATAATTTTGAAGTTTGTCTATGGTGGCATCGGTTAGTCTTCCTTTTCCTCTGATACTTTTGCCATCAGAAAGTTTTTTCCTTTCATGGCCTTACAAAGTCTCCTCAAACGGCTACCCATGCGCTTCTGAATGTGACCTACACATTCCAGCTTTTCAATGTCACAATCTTCATATGGTTTGTCCTCAATTACACTGCTAAAACCTTTTGAGTCGCCGTCTCCGAGATATTTTGTATACTTGACCCCTCTGGTTTCAACTGAGCGCCGAAAGATATTTATTGCGCCAGAGGATTCCATCCCCCCACTTGAGCCTACATAGTTAATTTTACATTCATGAGGGCCTTTATTTTCCTCCTTACAAACATGACAAAATCTTGTGAGGCATTCATAGTCCAATACTTTACCAGTATCAAAACTAGTTAGCGTAATAACGCCATTCAGTGAAGTATATCCCCTTTTCTGCCACGTTCCGTCTATCGCAGCTGAAATTTCGGTAGGCCTATCACTATCATTTTGTTCCACTGCTTCCTTAGCTGCAGTTTTCATTGATTCTTCAGCAACAGTTTTAATAGCTGGTGCCAACATTTTGGTAAGCCTCATGAATTTCTGAGGTGGCGATGGAATGTCCAATAAAGAGCACAACATGTTGCCGCCAGCTAAACCTTTACCGATTGATCCTAAGGCCTATACACATCTAACGTTAACTTCATAGGCCTTATTTGATAGTTGTTTAGAATTACAGAATACAGTTTTTGCATCACAACTGTCACATTGTAAACTGTAACTAACACAGCAAGGCCTTTTCTTGGCTGCAATTCTGATAATACTAACTTTCCTTCAAGACACACTTTGCACACACATGAACTAAAAATGAGTTCTTGTAACAAATCTAAGTTAATTATTGTTGAGGTATGGTTAAAATAATTAATAATTTAAGTACAGGAGCAAACACACACTTTATTGAAGAACAGTTTAGTAGCAAGTATACATACAACGGACACACGAAATACACATTACAAAAGCAGATTTAAAACTGAACTTAACTGGTCGAGTGCATCTCTG
Organism: Magicicada septendecula; assembly: GCA_034769895.1. NCBI lineage: Eukaryota > Metazoa > Arthropoda > Insecta > Hemiptera > Cicadidae > Magicicada > Magicicada septendecula. Next base: position 300,875,402 of record CM068374.1, on the reverse strand, counting down.
TTTATATAGAAAAAGGCTTCCAGATTTTTCCTTTTATTTAAAACTACCAGAACATTACTTTTGTAGACTCCTCACAGTAAACAAGCATGTGTGTGGGCTGAGGCCCCGCCCAGGTAGCTAGACCTCCCACCGCACAATACAAACTTTCACTTTACAATAATAGGTATACTTACTTAAAATTGAATGTTGAGTTTTCTAGTAAATTCTCAACACCCTCCCTAAAACTCTACATTCTCACAATCACATTAATTTAAAAAATTCATTTTTACTCTTAAGTCCAAGTTTAGATCTTAAATAAACAAATTTTGTTCTTCGTATTGTTTAAATTAGCAGCCATCCTTACTATTTCTTTTATGAATTTGCTAACTGCTATAATTTTTTTATTGTTCGACTAAGCTTTTCGTCATTGCTGACATCTTCAGGTCTTAAACAACGTCTATCAACTGTACGTTGTAGGCTTTTATACTTTAGGCCCCTCCCCGTATGTCATCGCCCCTCCTATTGGTTCTAGCAGTTCTAGACGGACGTTAGAAAAATGCCTAACGGTAAAAGGTAGACAAAGTTCCCGTGAAGAGCGGTAGCAGCTAGAACCAAGAGGAGGGGCGATGACATAAGGGGAGGGGCCTAAAGTATAAAAGCCTACAACGTACAGTTGATAGACGTTGTTTAAGACCTGAAGATGTCAGCAATGACGAAAAGCTTAGTCGAACAATAAAAAAATTATAGCAGTTAGCAAATTCATAAAAGAAACAAATTTTGGTTTTGACAAAGCTTTCGTAAGTATATCAGCAACTTGTTCATCACTTTTAACATAATGCACATCAATTTCTCCCTTTTGAAAACAATCACGTACATAATTATATTTCACATCAATATGTTTTGTCCTTTGATGGAATTCAGGATTACTTATAAGTTTTAATGCACTCATATTATCTATATATAAATCATATTTATCAGTCTTACAATGGCATTCATTAAATAACTTCTTTAACCACATTATTTCAGTTGTTGCTAATGCTGCACTTACAAATTCTGACTCGGTTGTTGATAATGATACAGATTGTTGCTTCTTACTTCGCCAAATAATTGCAGCATTTGCATACATACAAGCTACGCCAGAAGTTGATTTACGTGTAACTGTATCGCTAGCATAATCAGCATCACTATAAGCTTTAAAGCTGCCATCCTTACAATATAGTAATCCAAAATCAATCGTACCTTTTAGATAACGTAAAATTCGTTTAACAATTGACCAATGAGCTACACTTGGTTTGTCTAAAACTCTAGATACAACATTTACAGCAAAACTTATGTCCGGACGACTTACAGTTTGCAAAAACATCAAATTGCCGACAGCTTCACGATAAGGTACATTACTTACAATAGTTTTTGATAAATATTCATCATGATTACAATCAATTGGCGTGGATACAATATTAGCTTCTGACATATTAAACTTTTCTAAGATTTTGTTAATATAAGTACTTTGATGAATGAAAACAGACCCAGCATTCAATCTACAAATTTCCATCCAAGATAATTAGTAACTTCTTTAGTACTAGTAATTTTAAATTTTTTACTCAAATCATTCAACAATTTATCAATCAAACTTTCATTTGAAGCTGCAATAAGTCCATCATCAACATAAATTGCTAACAAGATCTTATTATTATTATTGTTATATATGTATAAACATGGGTCACCCGTACTTTGACAAAAATCTAAATTTACAAGAAAATTAGTGAAGTGCTCAGTCCAGCATCTTGGTGCTTGTTTTAAGCCGTATAAACTTTTCATTAATTTACATACGCGTGAGCTTCCATCATCAAAACCTTCAGGTTGTTTCATATATATATCTTCCTTTAAGTCACCGTATAAAAAAGCCGTTTTTATATCAAATTTACCGATATGTAAATTTTCACGAGCAGAAATACTAAGTATCAATCTTATTGTATCAAAGCGAACAACCGGACTAAAAGTTTCTTTATAATCTATATCTTTCTGTTGCGAATAACCTTTAATAACCAACCGCGCTTTATAACGTTCTGTACCATCTGGATTGAGCTTCTTCACAAAAACCCAACGATTGTTAATCACCTTTTTATTTTTTGGCTTTTCTACTAATACCCATGTCTTATTTTCATACAAAGAGTTTATTTCGTCCTGCATTGCAGCTTGCCAACTATCTTTTTCTTTACTTGTAATTGCTTCGTTATAATTGGATGGTAACTTTTCAGTAATAAACGTGATCGGACATCCATAATATTCTGTAGGTTTTAATTTTGTTCTATCGCGCAATTGTCGTTCAGTTTGATTGTTATCGCTATTTGAAGATTGTAAAGGTTCTCTTTCTTCAAACTCATTTGATTCATTTTTAAGTAAAAGTTCATTATTTTTAGGAGTTATAATTTCATTTTCTTCAGTTTCTTTATTATTATTGTTCAAAGAATTCAAAATAATTGAATCAGCTAATACTCTTTCAGGTTTAAAAAGTACATCTCTACTTATAATGACATCTCGCACTTCCGGAACATATACACGATAACCTTTACAATCCTCATGATATCCGACCAGATAACCTCTCATCGATTTTTTATCAAGTTTCTTACGCTTTTCTTTTGATATATGTACATAACACATGGTTCCAAATATTTTAAATCTATCAACAGTAGCTGTTTTTCCATTCCATAACTCATAAGGAGTTTTATTATTTTGTTTTGTTGGGCCTGTTCTATTAATTACATGTACAGCAGTATTCATTGCTTCTGCCCATAAGAATAGAGGTAAGTTTGAATTTGAATATAACATTGATCGAGCAGCCTCTACAATGATTCGGTTATCGCGCTCTGCAATTGAATTTTGTTCGGGCGTATATGGAACATTAATCGAATATTTTATACCTTTACTATTTAAAAAAGAGATCACTGCTTTATTATCGTATTCTTTACCACCATCAAAATGAATTTCTTTAATATTTGTTGCAAATTGATTCTCAACCCCGATACAAAATGATTTGTTTTTCTATTACTTCAGATTTTTCTCGAATAAAATGAATTTCTCTATAACTTGAAAAATCGTCTTTAAAAGAAACAAAATATAACTTTCTACCGAGAGATTCTACTTCCATAGGACCACAAACGTCAGTATAAATTATTTCGTGAGTTTTAGTGGCACGATCGATCTTTTTGTGAAAAGGCAATCTATGATTTTTGCCATAAGCGCAACCTTCACAAAAGAAATTTTCATCCGTAAATTTTATATTTAGATTTTTCAAAAAATTCTTAACATGTTTTACATTTTGATGGCAAAGTCTTTCGTGCCATAATTGTAAAACATTACCGTTGGAAATGCTCGATCTACTCTTTTGTTCTACCACGTTACATTCTTTTGGAATTAAAGTTTGAATGTCTAATTTTAGCAAACTACCAGGCTCATATTCGGAACCAGTTACAAGAATTTCATCACCATGCTTTAAAGTACATCTCGTAGCATTATGTGTTATTTCATAATCTATACCCCTTTTACCCGCATATTTAACAGAAAACAGATTATACATTGAATCAGGAACATATAATACATTATAGATAGTACCTTCTACTCGTTCACTATTTTTATAAGTTTCAAAGTCAATATTACCTTTACCATATGCCCGTTGCCCATTCTTACACTGACTGGTGTTGTATATTCTTCGAACGTTGAAAACCATTCTCGATGCTTCGACATATGATCCGTCGCACACGAATCCACAATCCAGAGATCATCCCGATTGCCACAGCTGCCTTTGTCACCTATTAGTGCTATCCTCGATGTTGATTTCTTCTGTCCAGAAGACGAGTTACTTCTTTCTTGATTATTCGACCATCTTCGCTGTCCATTATTCTTATTCATGAAGCAATTGTTACTTCTATGACCTTTTCTTTTGCACGTATAACACCTGAAGCAGTCCCTTTTTAAATGACCTTGTCTTCCACAATTATAACACTGCTCTTGTTTCAAATTATTCTTCTCATATTTATAAGAGTCATTCTTCTGTTCTTTATGGCCGATTTTCAGATTAGCTAGCAACGCTGTCGTCTCTTCGTGTACTTCCTTTTGCTCTTGTAATCTAAATTCTTCTGCCATCAAGCGCTCGGTCAAATTTTCGAGATTCTTCTTATCGTCAGATACCGAATCTCAAGCACTGTGAAAATGATTAAACTTTTGTGGCAAAGATGTTAAAACACGAGTCATCACCATAGTCTTTTCAATTTTTCCCCCGAGATTTTTCATTTTTCTAGCCAACTGTTCTATTTTTGAAATATTATACATAACACTTTCACTCTCTGTCCACTTAAACTCAAAAAATTGTTTTTGAATCATCGACAGATTTTCATCAGATTTTAGATCATATGCTGTATTCAATTTGTCCCACATCTCCTTGGCAGTAGAACAACCCATTATAAGCTCGAGAGGCTTTCTCTCCACTGTTGTAACAATTAACTTTCTGGCAATTTTGTCCGCCTTCTTGAACTTTTCCAACAACGCGTCACGATCTTCTGCACCTGCAGCTGGCTCGGCTAATCTTCCTTCGCAAACATCCAGCACATCATCATCCTCTTCCATCAACGTGCGTACTACGAAGCGCCATTGATGCCAATTATCTTTGTCTCGAAGTTTTTCAATTTTTATATTCGGTTCCATTTTTGCACAAATATTTTATACTTGCACTCCAATTACACACTGCACTCCGATTTTAAAATGCCACTGGGCCCATAACCTGTTGAGGTATGGTTAAAAATAATTAATACTTTAAGTACAAGAGCAAACACACACTTTATTGAAGAACAGTTTAGTAGCAAGTATACATACAACGGACACACGAAATACACATTACAAAAGCAGATTTAAAACTGAACTTAACTGGTCGAGTGCATCTCTGTTTATATAGA